>CAUJRU010001493.1:0-147035 GCA_963277665.1 Viscum album | reverse complement strand
TATAACTGTAAACAAACACATCAGAGTACACAACTGAAAGTAAAAAAACTAAGTAAAACTATATAAAAAAGAAGTACTGGAAGGTAAAAGGGGCCGGAAATACAAGCCCAACAGGAAAGTACAAGTACAAATGAAAAGAAAGTGCAACTGAAGAAAAGTAATGCAACTATTGGATGCTTGACCAGGGTTCCTACATGAAGGGTAGGTACAGATGGACTCCTTATCATTCCACGTCCGTCCGTCTCCTCTGTGTACCATCATACTGTGTGATCCACCTATGGGTACCATCCAATCCTATTCACTCAGCCTCGGTCAGTGCTGTCCGTCGTCTGCAACCGACATAATGAGGTGCGGGCATAGCCCGTGTATGGATGAGTATAATGATACTCTTTATAGACCCCGACACCCTCATGTTCCCAAAAAATCCAACAAGGATAAACCAAAAAGTATGAAAATCAATGGATATCCATTACATAGGTATATTCCCATACATATACCTAAGTTATCATGTAACCCATCTAAGTCATGAGGAAAACACAAAAGTCATTGACTCAGCTCAAACCAAGATTTTTATTATCGAAGCCATGGCTGGTGGCATACTCCTCCTCTATTGAGTACAATGGGCATGCCACATCACACAGAGAAACTTCATATTATCCTTGGACTGCTGAGGTACTCCTCCTATCGAGTACCGTGGGTCTGCCGTGTCAAACAGAGGAGCTCCCCACCACGGGTCTACCGCGCTCACATAGACGTGCTCCCCCTCGTAGCCTGCTAAGTTACTACTCATGTTGAATACCATGGGTCTGTCATGTCACACAGAGGTGCTCCCCATTGGGCTAGTCGAGTCACTCCGAGTCGAATTGGTAAAGCATTCGTCAGGTCTCAACTAGCTACTAGGTCTACGTACTCTGTTTTCTTGCCTCTAGAAGGATCCACTTCACGATCTACTGGTTGATACCCCAACTATCATGAAGTTCCATGAAGAAGTATCTCCAAGGTATTCCACATCATAGGGGTTTCAATGCAATAGAAAGCGCGTTGATTGGACGCCAAGACTGTGAGTTATTAGCCTTTTAGTCTAGGGGCCCCGGTTAGATTCGTGTACGATCCAACTTGGCCGTAACTCAAATATACCTCTTACTCTAGTGGGGAATACTCAAAGTGACCATTGATTTCCAAGAATACTGGCGCCGCTGACGGTTCGTCAAACAGACGTCCGAAGCAAAAGATATGGCCCAAGAAGGTAATAGGGTCAGTAGTGGGCCCTGGTCCGGTCTGACCTGGTCGGACCGACTCGGCCCAACCCAGTTTCGGGAAACCTAGTCTGGGTCGACCCGGTCAGACTCACTGGGTCTGACCCGGCCCGTTGGGTGGGTCAACCCGCTAAATTCGGCCCGATCGACTCGGCCCGGCCCAACGGACTGCGAGGGCGGTGCGGCCCTGATGTTAGCACGTAGGCGGTTTGGGAAGAATTTCGGGGCCGATTTGGCCAGCTTCGAAAGGGGCACAGCTTGGGTGACTCGGCCTGAAAGTCCAGCGGGCAGGCCGCGTAGGGCGCGGGCTGGCTGCAGGTACGCCGGGTGGGGCGCGACAGTAGTCGGGTAGGCCGCAGGGGCACCGAGCAGGTTGCGGTAGGGGAAGGGCAGGCTGAGAGTGCGCCAACAGAGCTCTGGGTAGGCCGCTGGGGAGTCGAGCAGGGTGGGGTAGCGGCCCTGTAGGTCGTGGGGTCTCCGTTAGGGGGCAGGGGCCACAGGTAGGTGGGCTGCGTGCTGGGAAAGGCGCCGAGAGGCCGCGGACAGGCAGGCCACGGACAGGTGGTTCGCAGGCCAGGCAGGGAGCCGAGAGGCCACGTGTATGTGGGTTGGGCACCACTCGGGCCGGTGGTGTTCGGACGGAAGCATCAGTGTGCTGCGGGGGCGGCACGTTTCATGGAGGCCATGGGTAGTGTGACCTTTGTCGTCGCCGCCTTCTTCACCATCACCTCATCTACATGTCATAAAAGATCACCAAAAACAAGAACGACGAAGGGGGTTGGGCAATGTTGGTTTGTCCTGCACCCTCTGTGTTTAGGGTGGTAGCATGGAATTTATCAAGATTTTAAGAAAGATAAATAACAACTCAACCACAACGAATCCTTTCCAATCGAAGATGAATATTAAAGTAATGCATCAACATGAAATAAACCCCCTGCCTTTTGATTCGTCGATCGACATTTGTTATTTGTTGATGGAGTTGTAGAAAGAATATGATGATGTTCTTCGTTCTCCGTGTTCATCACACACTCCCAGTCCCGGTTGCATCGGCTGTGGAAGACACTCCACATTCGTAGGTTCCGAGGGAGGAAGTCGAATAAGGATGTTGGTGTTCTTCATTGTTCGTTGGAAGATAGGGTTCCTCATTCTTCATTGGGAGCTTTTCTCTCAAGCTCACCTCATCCCCCGTTCCACTAAAATGAAACATGCCAACAAAAATAATAGATTGGCTATCTATTATTTCATTTGCATAGAATTTAAAAATGGAGAAAATATTAAGGGGGTCCACTTAATTAATTCATGTGTGTAAGCTCAAAATTAATAAAGGGAGTTCAAGAGGTTTCATGGGTGGTGGTGGAACCATAAATGGGGAGTTCAAGGTGTTTCATCCTCGGGTGGTCCCCACCACTATAATTGATAAGAGTTGTTTAGACCATGGGTGGGCCTGACCACCATAACCTCTCATGGGAGGTTATGGTGTGGTGGACCCCACCTCTAACCTCCTCTGGGAGGTTTTAACCCCCACGAATTAAAATAAAGTCACACTTTATTTTTATTTAAATTATTATAAAAAACTCAAAAACTAACTTTCATTCATGACCAACTGTCATCGAGGTGAATGTCTTCTTAAGCTAATATCGTTGTTGCGAGTTCAATGGTGCCCTCGTATTTCAATTCCGAGTACTGGTTCAAAAGTTATAAAAACCAGATCATATGTTTACTGAACGTACCCAAACAAAACTTCAGAAATTGATTTCGAGAACACGAGGCCTCAGAATCATGCGCCGTAAATTTTCTGGGACTCGTAAAAATCCCATTTATTTAAGAAAAAAATTCACGGAATTTCTAGGTCTTTACAGTTACCCTCACCCATACACTACTAGAATTCTGAGCATTTGTGAACGATGGAATGGGGGAGTATTAGTGACCACCATTTGACGGTCACTAAAGGGTGTATTAGCGACCACCATTTAGCGGTAGATAGTAAAGTAGCTAGAAGGTGGAAAAAATCCAGCTTATTTTTTGATTCAGTATTAGTGACCGCCATTTGGTGATCACTAAAGGATGTATTACAGACCACCAAATAGAGGTCTCTAATGCTGAAACTAAAAAAAGCGATATTTTTCCCACCTACCCGCTTGTCTTCTTCACAGTAGTACTCTGCAACATATCCCACGACCCGTCGCCGCCCGCCGCCATTGCCCACGCCCCGCCCTAGTCACCGATGGTCGACACACATACCATGGCTACCTTCCCGTAGCCCTCCGGTATCCCCCCAACATCCCCTCACCACACCACGACCACCCTTAACATTCCCGGACACACTCTGCCCGTTGTGCATCTTCCATGTCCAGTGAAGTATGTTTATAACAAACCTCCCCCATCTCATCTATGTCACTCTCGTCGCCCACTACATCCAAGACCGAAAATCGCAGGTTTTTGTGGTGTATCATTAGTGTCCACCAAACGGCGGATGCTAAAGGCTTTAGCGACAAGCCAAAAATGTCTTCCATTTAGCGGATGTTAGGCGAATGAAAAAGGGATTTACTGACGGCTTTTATCTGTCAGTAATACCCTCATTTCTAGTAGTGAAATTGTAAAATGGACCCTCCTCCATCACCTATTATCTTCATGAACCTTCAAGCTCAACCATACCATACCCTTTTCCATTATAAACTTCCCTAATTACATAATATATATTCTGGTATTCTTTAAAGACTAACCCTCGTGCTTTACAAGGAGATTTTGAGGGAGCACGTTAAAGAATAGGTAATCTCCTCTACTGATTCATCCAATCTTATTTCTTCTTATACTTAATCCTCATGAGTTGTTTAATTTCAAATTAATAACTCTATTATCACTTTCATATTGAGATGTTATTATGATTATGAAACAAATATATTTCAATTTCTATCCATCCTATGAAAAAAGAAATCACCACAAATGTGTACGTACAACTTACGATCTCCAGACACTAGTATAATCTCTTTTCCACCACCACCTTGCTTGGATGGGTATAATTTTTTAAATAATAACTATATATGATTATTATAACACTATATTTATTCTTAAATATTATACACCATCGACTTCAATACCATTCAAAAATTATAGGAATGATGTTTTCTCTTGTGTGTATGTACGGTTTACCGTCACCATGATGCGATGTGATTCATTATACAATATATTTATTAATGAATGATTATATAAATTAATATAATGAATAAATATGTTATATATTATACTAATATCAATCTTTAAATGATATTAATATAACCAAAGAAAAGAAACAAGAACTTATCTAACAAAACATGCTTAAGAAAATAAAAAAGTTAAAACCTAATGGATGAGTAATAATGTTACTTATAACGGATAATAATATGTTCATATATGATATCATAAAAATGTATATGATTCTGAAAAAAATCAATAACGTTATTAAAATCATTATACATGAGGTTTTGATACATGCAAAGGAAATCAGACCTAATGTATAGGATAATTTTGCAATCTCATTATTATCTGAGATTGTTTATGTGTAAGTATTTACTATGGTATATTTATCATCCACATACATGTTTACTAAATATGTAATTTATAATATTATAAAATTATTTAAAATTCAATTTTAACCATTGGTGAATTTTTATTAAATGGTATGAAATGAAACTTTTTTATTTTTTAATAGGAGGTTCTTTTAACTTCTCTGGAAAAAATATAAGAAGAATGTTTTATTTTAATTTATACGGCAGGATGGGTCTTTAAATTTTTATAGCATTATATTTCGATAAATCTTACATTAAAATATTTCATGTTTATTTTCAAATAAATTCTTTTATTTTAAAATTGCATGGCATTTTGAGAAAATATAATGTTTTTTAAGAAAAAACGATATTTTCATCAAGAATTATTTTCAAGTGTTCAATCAAAATTAGTTTCCATCTAAGATAGAATTATTTAATAGGGTTATGTTTCAAGAATACATTACCTATTATTCTTATGGTTTTTTTTATGGAATGATATTTATGAAATCTATTTTATTTACATGGATTATGTTATAAAGGAATGATGTTTGAGAAACCTATTTTATTTCGTGGGTTATGTTATGATAAATGTTTTATGTTTTTGTGGAACATGTAAGAATGATTTAATTATGATATGGGTGGGTCCTTTATCTAGATCCAATTCATTGGGTAAATATTTATATTTCATGGTATAGATAGGGATGGAATGGTAAATGATCTTAGTTCAGTAATACAGGGCTGGAACAAGGATAGAGCTTAGTTTAGTAATGAACTTTTTCTACTATGATGGTCTTTCCAATTAGCCTTGACTAATATTAAATTATTTTATATTTTTATGTGTATGAAGAAAAAATTTACATGTTTTATTTTATTACTTTTGGGGTTACATTCATTGATTCTTATAAACATTCATGATTTATCCCATGCCATGATATCACAATCTTTCATATGCAGGATAATATTTTCAAATGTTTTGTTATTATGTCTTATAATTATGATATGACTGATATAACCCTTGTTTACCCTTAGTGAGCATCTAATTTCACCCATTCATATGTTTCTTTTACTTAGGTCATGAATAAGGGTATTAAGTAATATATGTCAAAAAGGGGACTAGTTATGAAGAAATAAGTGGGGGACAATGAAGATGTCTTATGAACCAATTGTTTATGTTTCCCAATTTCTAAATACATTATACCTATATGGTCATGTCATGGATTTGTTATATTTTTTAATTAATATTCTTCAATTTTTTAGTAATATCGATGTATGTAAAGTATGGGTCTTTATAGTTGGTGTCAGAGGAAAGGTGTAGTTAACCTTTTGAAACTATGATGAGAAAACCATAGGAAAAACACTAAGGATATGTCGAAGTATTGGTCAATGTAAAGGTTACAATCCTAGTGTTCTAAAAATTATCATTAATAACCTAGAATAAAACCTAAAGTGTCTTAAATTTAAATTTTATTCTTTATTATGTGGTTTTCCCATTATGGTTAGTGATTCCCATATTTTGATTATTGATTTTAGTCAATGGTTGGAACCTAAAGTAACAAACATTAATGCAGAATGCAATGGGAAATGAAATGATTTTCCTTAGGAGTAACCAAATGTTAAGGGAGTTGGAATGAAAAATATTATATCTATCCCCACAAAAATTTCTCAAGCATTGAATCATGCAGGACATCCAAATGAGAAAAATAGGAAACAGAATTATTTAAGTCCTTCATAAGGTAACATATACCTTTTTATTGGGTCTTATAATCCATTAGTGGATGAAAAATGGATCAGTACCACTAAAATTATAGTTTTAGTTCTCCAATGTTCATAACATGATAAATTCATTTTAGTAGTCTATCCTTTGGAATGAGAATCAGATAAATGGTGGAATCTTATCAAGAATACGAGGAAAATAGATGATATTGAATACATGTAATGGGATTAGTTCAAGAACTTGTTTTTCAATTTCTACCTTCCTCATATTCTACAAAAAAAGATTGAAAAGTAGTTCCTTAAACTTAATTAGAAGGATGTTGAATCTATTGGTACCTATAAAGAACATTTTACAAGGAATTAAAGTTATTCTTTTGGAATTATTTTCAAACCTAAGAGTAAAATTGATCTATTATTTAGTGGATTAAAACCTAGTCTTTGAAGGTCATTATCCATAAGGGAATTAAATAGCAATGAGGAAACCATTTGATGTGATCTCAAGGTTGAGATAGAGATTAGAGTATCCCAGTAGTCCTATGGTTTTGATGAGAAGATAAAGATGTGATTCAAGTGAAAATATAAAAACCAAACTGAAAAGAATATGAGTTTTCCCATATGATCAATGTTTGAAAATAAATATGGATTAAATTGTCTAAGAGGGAATACAAAATGTTTTAAGTGTTGAAAAGTAGGTTATTGGGATGTTGAATGTCGTAGTGATTGGGGATAATATTTCATATGATGTGAATATATAAAAGGATACAAATAATGAACTTCTTACACTTCGATGTTACAAGTTCAAGGAAATAGGGAATTATTAAAATCAATGACATAATCCAAGGGTTTTTAATGATGATCAATTCCAGCAAAATCTTAAGGCGGAAGACAAAGGCAAGTCACATATGATCACTATCAGTGATGTGGAGTATGATAATGAAGTGGTGAAAGAAACACTTACCATCCACTCTAAAGTAGAATTTTTTTTATTTTGGATCCACCCACTCTTTTATTTTTTAATAATTTTATAAGGATATCTCTATATTACCTCCACAATTAAATGTTTAGTTTTCTATGACAACTTCTAATGGCACAACGGCCACATCAAAAGTTTATGATTATTCTCCAGTTGAAGTTTGTGGAAAAGTGATTCCTAAAAATATTTTATCCTTCCTATAGTGTAATTTGATGGGATGCTTGACATATATTGGATTTCTCTATATGGAAATCATAGAAACTTCCATGTAAGGGAAGTCACATTTCATATTCCGGATCAATATATGATCAAATATCAATGCAATAATGAATTTGAACTTACAGTAGAAATTTCCTCCATATTATGAGTCTTTATTCCTATAAATGAAGGTAATCTATCTCAAATGGTTGGGGAGAAACTCATAATTAGGAATACATCCATTCTACAAGAGTTTGATGGTGTCTTTCTGAAAGAATTTTCAGGAATTCCACTGAGTAGTGAGGTTGAGTCTTCAATGGAACACATACCGAGTGTTATGCCAATATCAAAAAACCTTATAGAATGAACCAAATTGAGGTGAAAGAATTGAATAATCAACTCCAAGAGAATCATTAAAAGTCATTCATACACCCTAGTTCATTACCTTGGGGTGCACCTATTATGTTCTTTAAGAAGGAAGATGTATTAATGAGACTCTTTATTGATTATTGAGAACTTAATAAGATCAATATCAATAAAAAATACCACATTCCCCATATTGATGAGTTATTTTAGCAATTACATGGAGATAAATAATTTTACAACATTGATCTTCATTCAGGATATCATCAATTATGGGTCAAGAAGGAGGATATGCCAAAAATGTAATTCTGTACAAGCTATGGACAAATTGAATTTACAGTGATGCCTTTTGGTCATACTAATTCCCTCTCTATATTCATGGATCTAATGAAAAGAATCTTTAGAGATTATCTTTATTAGTTTTTGGTTGTATTTATAGATGATATTATTTTCTACTCAAAGATAAATGAAGAGCATGAATATCACTTTAGAATTGTATTGAAGACCTTGACAAAGGGGAAGCTTTATGAAAAATTTACCAAGTGTGAATTTTGGCTTCAAAAAGTTTCATTTTTGTGTTACATAACCTCAAGAGAAGGGATATTTTTGGATCCATTAAAACCAAAAGATATTCAATGTTTGATGAGACAAAAAATGGTTACTAATATCCAAATTGTTCTTGTTTGGGATGGATATTATCGATGTTTTGTGAAATATTTTTCATGATTATCTAATTATATCAACAAGTTGACTCGAAAAGGAGTTATTTTCATGTGCAAGGATGAATATGAAAATAATTTAAAAGAGATAAAAAGAAGGTTGGTTGGTGCACCTATGCTCACATTACCTTGTAGTGGAGAAAGGTTTGTGATCTATAGTTATGCATCCAAGAAGGTACTTGGATGTGTTCTCATGAAAAATGATATGGTAATAGCTTATGACTCACGATAATTGAAAATTCATGAGATAAATTACCTAACTCATGATTTGGAGTTATCTATGGTAATATTTTCACTAAAGATATAGAGGCATTATCTTTTTGGGGAAAGGTGTGATATTTATATTGATCATAATGTTTAAATTATATTTCACACAAAATTAGTTCAATATGCATCAAAGAAGATTGTTGGAGTTGATTAAATATTAAAATTTCTCAATACATTACCACCTTGGTAATGTGAACAAGGTGGAATATGCATTAGGTCTAAGGGGCCATACTATCTAATCCATGATGAGGATCACAAAATATCCAATATTTATGGATTTTCAAAATATGGATCTTGAAGTTTTAAAGGAAGGGGATAAATATTATCTTTCTCAAGTGAATGTTCAACCATCTATATAGGTTAGGATTAAGGAGGAATAGAAGTAAGATGTATATCTACAAAATAAGGTGAGAAATTTTCCTGAATTCAACCTTGATTGTGATGGAATAATAAGGTTCATGAACCAGGTTTGTATTCCTCTCATACCATAATTAAAGTAGTAGCTATTGGATGAGGCCCATAGTTCTTAATTATCTACTCATCTTGGAATCACAAATATTTATAGGGAAATGAAAGAGTATTTATTGTAGAATGACATGAAAAGAGAAGTCTCTAAATATGTCTCTTGATGTATGGTTTTTCGTAAAGTTAAAGATGAAATACATAAGTCTAAGAGGATTTTATGACCATTACCCATACCACAATGGAAATGGGTAAACATCACTATTGAATTTTTCTCTAGCCTTCCCAAAACATCTAAAGTCCATAATTTCATATGGGTTATAATTTATCACCTTACGAAGTTGGCACACTTCATTAATATTAGATAGGATTTCTCTCTTGATCAGCCTGCTAGGATATATATAAAAGAAGTGGTAAGATTGAATGGAGTACCACTTTCCATTATATCTGATTCAGATCTGAGGTTTACCTAGAGGTTATAATAATATCTTCAAAAGGCTCTAGATGAAGAGTTATGTTTCAGAACTACTTATCATCCTCAGACTGACGGTCATTTTGAGGGGAATATTCAAACTCTAGAAGACACATTGGTATCTTGCTCTACAGATTTAAATGGTGGTTGGGATCAACACCTATGTTTGGTGGAATTTCCTTACAAAAATAAGATTCACTCCAGTATTCATATAGATCATTATAAATCCCTCTATGTAAATAAGTGTAGAACAACAAATTTCTAGGATGAATTTTTGGAAAGAAGGCTGTTATGACCTTATCTTATTGATGAAATGGATGAAAAGGTTATATATATTCAAAAAAAACATACGAGAAGATCACAATTGAAAAAATTTATATTGAAAACTGATGAAAAGACATAGATTTTGAAGTGGGTGACAAGGTGTTTCTATGAATATATCCCTATAATAGAGTAATGATATTTGTAAAGAAGCGAAAGTTGAGCCCTTGGTATATCGATCCTTTTGAAATTATGGATCATGTTTGGAAGGTAGCTTACTGATTAGTGATTCCACCGAATATCTCTAATGTTCATGATGTGTTCCATGTATCTATCTTAATAGAGTACATACCTGATCCTTAAGATATACTAAACTCAAAAGTCATACTATTATAGCATGATCTTTCTTAGAAAAAACAACTGATATTGATTCTGGATAAGTGAAAATGTTCTATGAAACAAGACCACTTACTTGGTTAAAGTTTTATGGAGAAACCATAAATTTGAGGAATATATGTGGTAATATAAGGATATGAAGAGGTACAGGTACCCTCATCTATTTTTATCAAAGTGATAAAATTTTATTGTGAAATTCAGTTTAAGGGGGTAGAATATAACAACTGGATGTTTTTATGAAATATTTTCTTTAAATAATTTAATAATTTAATATATTTCACTATACACAATTGTGAGTTAAAATGAACCATGAGACTACCTAATTATAAAATGATCATTGTAACATAGCCACTAGGCTATTAGGAATAAATATAAATAATTTAGGAAAATGTATAGTGAATTTATTAGCTAAAATTTAATTATTAAAAACATAAATCAATTATATATTTGTGTTTCTTGTATTGATAAATTGATTGAATTACTATTAGTAAATTAAATTAAGTAAATATATAATTTATATAATTAATAAAATATTTTTTATATTAATCCAATAGTTATTTTTTCTATTGGGTGTGAATAAAACCTATTATATGTATAAAACTATATATTTTTCAAAAGGGTAATATAACCACCTTTTAATAGAGAACCCTTTTTAAAGTAAAATTTTGAAGCATTAATAATTTTTATATGAAAACATAAAACTATTATTTGGAATCATGATATAAAAATTTACTTTGGATGAATTTTTGAAATTTTTCACATAAATTCAATGTTTTGATTGATAGTAAAAATACACTGAATTTTAATTGGAAGAAACATTTTTCATTAAAATAATTTATATGGATAAATTATATTATTTAATGGTTTTAAATTATAAATAGAATAATTCTTTATCATTTAAAATAATTTGGGTCATTGTAATTAATTTTATTTTTAATTTAGATGTAAAAACATTTCAATCTTTTGTAATGTTTTAACTTTTAAAACTTGTTTTCTCATTTTGAAAACTGGATTGATTTAAAATTAATTACTAAAACTTATATATTTTTAATTTTGAAAAATTTATTCTATATTTGGAATCATTAGGTCCAAATTATGAAAATATATATATATTGGATTTATGAATAGTAACTTTGGTAATTTTTATTAATACCGTAAAATGGTAAATCAGGTAATTAAGGGTAAAAATAATATTATAAAATTACCCTAAAAATTTTCCTAATATAATTGGATGAGTTTGTTTTGACCTAAATCATCAATTTTCTGAAATTTAATCCTTTTGAAGCCACTTGGATGAGATTACGACCTTTAACTTATTTTATTTGAAGAAAAGTTAAATATATATTACTAAAATATTAATAACTATACCATTTTTAATATAAGGTTATATAGAAGATTAATTATATTAAAATATTAATTTTAAAGATAATACTTTTTTCTTTTTCATGATAATTTTTTTAAAATTATAATAAAATAAATAATTATCTTATAGACTTAAACGTTAATGATGCATAAATTATTTAATTGATGAGAAATAAAAAAAATTATTATTAAAGTGATAATAACCATTAAAAAACCAAAACAACTGGACCAAATATCATTTATCGAGTATATATGAACCATAAAAATCCAATTTTCATGTTATTGACCTTTTTTAGCCTTATATAAGAGATTATGACACTTCTATTTTTTATTTAAAGTGATGAAAACTTTTCACATTCATGTTTTAATAAGTATAACATTTTTAATATTAGATTTTCTAGAATATATATTCAACTAAAAGTATTATTATGAAATATAGTATATTTATCTTAATTATAGTATTTTAGTTTTGATTTTTACAAAGAAAATATGTGCATTAAATAATTACACAAAATTGATGTTGCAATTATTTTATTATTGGAGATAACAAATAAATCTTATTAAAATATTACAATAAATATAATTTTGGAAAATTAATATTTCCAATGAATTATATAGATTACCATGACCTTTTAGAATACAATAATTAATGTTCTTTTATTTTACCTTTTTATTTTAATATTTTTAAAAATAAATGAATTGAATAGTGTCAAAATTGACACCATTTATTATTTATCAAAATAATGTTTTATTAAATTATTTAAAAATAATTAAAATTTTAAAAATATATAATAATTATTATATTTTTTATAATGTTTTAAGTTATTTTTTTATATTCTAATAAACATCAAATAAATAAATATTTTTCCCTTTTAATTTTGAAATATTTGTTACCCTAGTTAAAAATTAAATAGAATAACTAAGTGTTAATTAAAGTGATTGGGTTTAAATTGATAGAAAAAAATTTATAAAATTTATTGGTCGATGATTTTAAAACCCTATCTCATATCATATTCTAAATTGGGACATTTTGGAGGTTTTTGTAAGGGGTTTGTTTTTATTACTAATTAATATATTTTGAGATCCCAAAAGTGCCCCTCATCGCAATTATAAAAGGGAACCTACTCACTCACATCAACACTCGGCTTTGAACCCTTAATCTCGAACATAATCTATCCTTTTTCTTTCTAAAATTAACTAGTTACATTCTAGATATTCTGGTCTTCTTCAAAGACCATCTCTAGTGCTTTATTATGAGATTTAGAGGGAGCGCGTCGAAGAAGAGGTAATCTTCTCTACTGATTCTTTCCAACTTCTTTCTTCTTATACATTCCTTTCATGATTTTTTCATTATAAATTAATAAATCCATTATCACTTATATACTGAGATCTTATTATTATTATGAAACAACCATATTCCATCTTCTATCCATCCTATAAAAAAGGAAATCCCCACGCATGTGTACATAGGGCTTATCGTCCCAACGTCGTGGTGTAATCTATTTTACACCACCACCTTACATGGATGGGTGTAGTGATTGAAATAATAACTATATATTATTACTATAACATGATATTTATTCTGAAATATTATACACCATCTACTTCAATACCACTAAACAATTATCTAAATGATATTGTTTCTCTTGCTTATATATGCCCTACCATCTCTTCGATGTGATGTGATTCATTCTAAATGATATTCATTAAAACATGATTATACAAATAAATTTAATGAATAAATATGATATATATTATACTAATATAAATATTTAAATGATATAACTATATCCGAAGATTAGAAACAAGAACTTATCTGACAAAACATGTGTAAGAAAATAAAGAAGTTAACACCTGATGGACGAGTAATAATGTTACTAACAAAGTGATAATAATATAATCATATATGATATCATGAAAATGAATATTATTATGAAATAATTCAATTACACTTTTTAAATCATTATTAATGTGGTTTGGATATATACAAATGAAATCGTACATAAGGTAAGGGATAATTTTTCACTCTCATTATTATATGATATTGTTTATATGTAAGTATTTACTAGGGTTTATTCATCATCCACATACATGATTCCTAAATATGTAATTTATATTCTTCTAAAAAGATTTAAATTCATTTTAACCCATTTTTTAATTTTTATTAAATGGTATGAATGGAAATGTTTTTCATTTTTTTGATACAAGGTACTTTTTGACATATCCAAAAAAGGTACACGAAGAATGATTTATTTTAACTTATATGGAATGAATGGTTTTTATGTTTTCATATTTCCATATTTCCATAAATATTCCTTTAAAATATTTAAATTTTATTTTTAAATAATTTTTTTTAATTTAAAATTTCAGGGTATTTTGAGAAAAGAAAATGTTTTTGTAGAAGGAAAGATATTTTCCTCAAGAATTAATTTCATGTGTTCAATAAAAATTATTTTTCATCTAAGATGGAATTATTTAATAGTTTTATGTTTCAATTATATTATCAATGTTACTCTTATGGTTTTATTATGTTTTTTGTGGAATTTATTTGTTTTACATGTATTATATTATGATGGAATGATGTTTAAGAATCCCATTTTATTCATTGGGTTATGCTATGACGAATGATTTATGTTTTTATGGAACACGTAAGAATGATTTCATTATGAGACGTGTGGGACCTATATATCCCTCCAATGCATTGGGAAAAGATTTATATCTCATGAGAGAGATATGGATGGAATGAGAAGTGAGATCGATTCAGTAATGGACTTTGTCCTCTATGATGGTCTTGGAAATTTTCCTTGACTAATAGGAAATGATTTTATATCCTTATTTGTATGCCACAAAATTTCATGTCTAATGTTATGAGTTTTGGGATTACGTTCATTGATTTTTATGAATATTTATGATTTAACCCATGGCATGATATCACAATCCTTTTATATGAAGGATATGATTTTAAAATGTTAGGTTCTTATGTATTATGATTATGGTATGATTGATATCACCCTTGTTTACCCTTACTGAGCATCTAAAATCACCCTTTAATATTTTAATTTTCCCTTGGTCAGGAATAAGGTTATTAAGTAAGATATGTCAAAAGGGGTCTAGTTATGATGAAATAAGGGGAAGATAATGACGATGACTTATGAACATGTTGTTTATGTTCCCCGGTTTCTAAAGACACAATACCTATATGATCTTGTCATGGATTGGTTATATTTTGTAATGAATATTCATAAATTTTGAATTAATATCAATGTATATAAAATATGTATCACTATAATGAGAAGGTATCTTTAGGTTCTATGAGTCTCTACCCCTTATAGCTTAAATAATTTTTCCCAAAACTGATTTCATCTAGAAATAAAATATATATTTAAGAATACTATCGTGACACTTATGGGTTCTCATCATAGCAGGTAATTGTTTTGACCTTTCATTGTGGCAACTAATTTTAGGAAATTATCACATACTATGTTATGAATAAGAACAATCATTATGTGATGAGAAGTTTATTAATATTCAAAAAAATGAATACAAGTTATCATAAAGTACACATAAATTTGATCTAGGTCACAAATTTCAACACCAAGGTTGATTTTGAAGTTGAAAAATTTATCAAATACAACATTAGTCTAGAGGAAAAATGCCAAAAATAGATTTCCACCCATTAATAAAAATAGTAGAAAGTTCTAGGAATTCATTAATTTAAAGTATCCAAACCAAAAATTTTAAAGTATGATTTCCTAGTTATGATCATGGAACTCATGATCAATACAATTATAGACATCCAAGTTGTTTTCGTAATAGATAACTATTCAAGGTAAAACCAAATCAAGATGGACCCTAAATATTAGGAAGCTGTAAATTTCAGGGTTCCTAAAAGTATATTCAATTATCAAGACATTCTATTTGGATTTATGAATATTTTAACCACTTACCAATGTGATATGAATCACATTTTCTAGCTATTACTAGGAATAATCACATAATGTTATGTCGATAAATTGGTGGTTAAGTACCATAAGCACTGTGATAACCTCTCTAAACATTAAAAAATATTCAAAAAAGTGATACAGAGAACTTGAATATAAATTATTTTAAGTGTACTTTCAGTTTAACATCATGAAAATTCATTAGATTCATAGTATGCCACCACGGTATCAAGGTCGGCCCTGCGAAGACCAATGTGATACTTTCAAGTCCACCTCCTCAAAAAACTAAACATTTTAGAGTATTTTTGGGATTCCTAACTTTCACAAGGTGTTTTACATTCAACATATCTATAAAATGCTTCCCCTTCATGATGTTTATGAAGAAGTGGGTCACTTATTAATTGGATGAAAAATTATAGGAATCCTTCAAGAGACTCAAGAAATATCTACCGCACCCACCGGTCTTAATAAAATTGGTATAAATGAACCCACTCATAAAATATGTGGCTACTATGGAATTATCAATAGGTTTCTTATCACATAGAAGAATGATGTAGGGAATTAAAATAGTTTCTATTATCTTATCTTGATTATTCTATAAAACAAGACTCGATATTCCAATATCATGAAGTACTTCTTTACTCTCTTTGTTGTAGTCAAAAAGTTGAGTCATTAATTAAAGCATTATAAAGTCCACTTGGTCTCTCATATTGACCAATTAAATTATATTCCCAACCACCCTATGTTCACTAGGTTTCTAGACCGATGAAAAGTTATCATGTAATAATATAATATCAAATTCATATTGTTGAAGGAACTCAAAGGGAACGAAGTAGACAATTTCGTTATAGTTAATATTATCCTTGAAATCATTCCACTAAACATTGGTCTTTCATATGAATAGTTTTTATATCCCCATTACACTTCCCAAATATGGGATATATATTTTGATAGATCCTCTCAAAGTTTTACTGAGAAAATAATGGAAATACTGAATCTTAACTAGGTTGGTCTGGGGGTTTTCTATTTCTCTATCCATGGAAATCCCAACCTATTTATAATAGTTATCCATAGGTTGCACCAATAGTGAGTCAAAATACAATTATCTCATTATAGGATTAGAAATAAACTTTTAGGTGTAGATATCCCATATATTTGTTAAGGGAGATGCAGATCTTGTGATCAGGTATTTCAACAAAAAATATGCCACCAAGAAGGAATAATTGACCCCTCTCATTAGCTATGTGAGGTTACGGATGGTAGAATTTCCTTTTGAACCAAAACTACATCACACCCCTTTTTCAGAAAATGAATGTGTTGATGAATTAGATAATGCAGCCACACCTCTAGTTGATCCTGACCAAGATAATAAAATCTTCTATATCACACACTAAAGAGTATTTTACTCATTCATCATTTTCAACATAGAGGATATCAATTATATTAGTGTTACCCCATGTCATAATGATTCAATTTTCATTATTCTATGGATGATCCCAATAATGTAATACTGTAAAAATAAGACCCTCTAAATTGATTGATCCAAAAAGGAATAAATCTTGTGATGAGAGTACAACAACACCCTTTGGTGTGGGTCAAATGAACTAAAATTACTTTATAAATAAGGTTTTGATGGTGTCATCCTAAAATTCATCACTAAAGGAGATACCTTCACTAAAATGTAGGAAGTCTATGATGGTTCTTGTGGCGCCTACAAGTATAGAAAAAGGATCTCCAACTAAATTTGTTGGTTTGGTTATTTCTATCAAAAAATGATACAAGATTATATGGAATTCAATAATAAGTGTCATGCCTATCAAATACAAGTGAACTTCATTGACTATAACCATATGTTGATTCATATATCCAAATACTCTTTGTGGTTATCCATATGGGGAATCGATGTTATGGGGCCATATCCCCCACCTAAAACCAAGTAGTTTATGTATATTATTATTTATACTAACTTCTTCTCCAAATGGGTCTAGTCCATACCCCTCAAGGAAGTCGGGACAAAGAACATCATCAATTTCAGGAAGTCTAATAACATCACCTGATTTGGTGTCCCTCATAGAATATTGACCGGTAATGGAACCAAATTTTCTTATTTTGAGTTGAAAATACTATACCAAGAGTATAACATTGATCCCAACCATTCTTATCGCTATAATATAGTGTAAAATGAGAATATAAAGGCTAATAATATGAAACTATCAAATATACCCTAGAAAAATGGTGGACAAAGACAAGAAATCTTGTCTAGATGGAATCATGTGCGCCTTATGGGCCAATCACACCACAACCTACACTACCACCCAGAAACCCCATATTCCCTTTTCTATGGAACATATACAGTGATTACCATATAAATTTATTTAACATCACTCTGAATTGCTATTTTTAGTCAAATATCATAAGATTAAAAATCACAAAAGAGACTTGATGAGTTAGAACGACTTGATGAGAATAGGTTGCATACATTGTATAACATGGAGGTTTATCATAATTTGATTGTGTGAAACTTCATCGGAATTAACAAATCTACTCAATCCTTCAAAGAGATATGGTATTGGATATCATAACCTTAATGATAATAAAGATGAATCCTCTACATTTAGAGACAAAATATTAAGTACATTACATCATACACAAGGTCTATTCATATAATGATTACTCCTTAACCACAATAGATATGAGAAAAAATCATTCCCCACAATAATGTAATATTTCTCAATAAATACTTTTCATAATTACCATATTAGTGATAATGTGATATGTGAAAATTTAAACTTCCTCATAAAATTCTATGTTTTATGACTTTAAATCACCCAATGGAATTCTTAGCAGCAATACTTTAAACGACATGACATGTGTTCCATCATACAAGATCATAAAGTACTTAGAATTTTCCATCTTATGGGACCCATGACTCAAATGAGAGATAGATCCATGTAAAGGAAATTACCTCTCCCCACATGAGATCTAGATCAGTATAGGGACTTTTACTTCAATGAAATATTTGTGGCTTTGTTCTCATTCCTTTAGTATAAAAATTTATGTTTAGATATTATACTATAGGCCTAAACATAAATTATGAAAAGAATATACAATGAGTTTCCATTTTCACACCAAAGTCTATAAATTCCCTCACTATTTCTCATCATTTAACCCTTCACTCATTTATGTAGGACCTTTTCTTACTCAACATAGATACATGTTCCTTACACTTGACATGTGGATCAGAACCATGTGAAACCAATCCCAAGTCCTTGAAGAAATACTTTAAATTGTATGTGATTCAAGTCCTAGAAATAATAATTTAAAATACATTACACCCACATACATTTTGTATATTGTTAAACTACATGATCATCATACCTACAACATGGGATTAAAATTTGATGTGAAATGTCACCATAAATGACTTTAAACTACTCGTATTGGACCATTCTTTGTGGCTTTTTCTCCTCTACATGAGAGCTTGGTCCATGTATAGTTATTTGGAATATAGTTGGAAAGTATCTTAGAGCATTAATTCCCAATATTGTTTATACAAGATATATCTATGAAAAGAATCATTCTTTTTAAAAAATATATAAAATAATTATTCCCATTATTATGGGATACATAATGGAATTCAAATACCATACCATGGACCTAGCCTCAATATTATGAAAATTCACCTCTCCTATGTATGAGCTATATCTATATAGTATATTTTGACATGTATCCTCTCATTTATGAAAATATAATTGAAATAAAATTCATTTTTCCTTTCATTTGAGTCATATTTATGTGGGGAGGATTCTTTTTATAAAACTACTGGTGGATTGATTTCTATCCATACATGATATGTAGTGACACCCGGATCTCACATCTCGATCCCAACTAAAATCATAAAAAATCATTATCATTACATATGAGTGAGATCTATGTTAGGATTTTTTTAAGAGGTATGTATGGATCGATTCATGTTAACATGGGTAATGTAGGGCCATACAGATCCCTTAATCCTAGGCCTAGTCACAATGTCCAAAATAATAATGCCCCTTTTTTTGTTTTCCCCTTCATATGAACCAAATATATGTAGGGTACCCCTTTCTTTACAATAACTACGTGGGGTTTCATTCCTTTATATATAGGATATGTAGTGATTCTCAGATACTATATTCTGGTTCTAGTCTCAATGTGATGAAAATTCTCCTCCCTATATAAGACCTCGATCTGTATAAGGAAATTTTACTTAAGAAACTATGTATGCCCTGATTAATTCCTATATAAGATACATAGTGAAACCTATATCCCACATCCTAGGCTCAACTGTGATGTAAAAAAATTCCCTCCGCCTATACGAGAACCCGATCTGTATAAGGGACTTTCCATATAAAAACTATATATGGCTTTATTCTTGATCATTTAGGATACATAGAAATTCTAGGGTATATTATATTGGTCCTAACCATAAGTTCATCACTATCATGGCCCTATTTTGTGGTTAGTCGATATCAAAATCAGTCACCCATTTCTGGCTGCAAGGTTATAAATACTCCCACATAAGTGAAAGCATATCCAGGTATGAGAGCATTTTTCCTTCATAATAGTTATAGATCATACACCTGGAAGACAGTGGATGAATATTCTTTTGAGAAAAAAATAATTATTTACCCTAATATGAGTCAAAAATATATAGGGGACTCTTTCCTTAAGATCTATGTATTTTTTGTTTCTTGTTTATATAGGATACGTAGTGACACCCATATTTTTTATTATATGCATAGACACAATCCATGAAATAATAATAACCCCTTTTATCTTCCCTGTATATGATCCAGTTCTATATAAGATAATGATGATTGATTCTTCTATCTTTGTATTTCATCATAAAAATAAATTATGGAAATTCCCCTTTCACCTTGGCATGTCAACCTCTGTCACTTTACTAAATAGTTGTGCACTAAGGTCAAACCCTTTTTCATTCTCCCTATATATGATAAAAATCAGTATAGGGAAAATTTCTCAATAATAATTATGTGTGGCTTGGTACCTGGTGATCACCAATCACTATGTTCCTAGAAAAACAGTTTTTGAACCTAATTAAAATGTAGTAGTTGTGGTATTTGGGTTTGCCTCTAGAGAGGATAGTGTTATGTGGGTGTTTCTCTATTTTTGTGTCGATTCAATTGGTGAAAATTTTTATGGAATTTAACTAGATGTGTTTTAAGTAAAATTTTAAAAGTGGTGGCCTAATATTAGATCATACCCTTGGCATTCATGTTAAATAATTATTCCAATTTATACTCTCTTGATTTCTTTTTAATTAACTGAAATCGCACTCGATTACCCTCACCTAGAATTTTTAATTTAACTTGATGGATTCAATGGTCACCATATCCTATAATATCACATAGAGGAGTAATCAGAGATCTGAAATTATTATTAATTCAACGCACTACTCATGATCACAAGAAATAGAGGGGACCCAAGTGGCATGTTTATGTGATCTAGAGAAGAAGGGAAGAATATTCAAAAATTTAAAATGAGGAAATCTATTATTGTTTATATAGTTTGAATGAATCCAAATATTAACACAATATATTGAACAAATAAAATGAAGAATTCATTGATAGGGGATATGGATAATATCCTCAACACATCCATTAATGTCTTGGTGTTCCATCATTAGAGTTATTATAAAAAATAAATAAAGTGGGAAATAAATATTAGAATAAGAACGTGATCATAGAAACATCCTCTAAGAATGAGTGAGAGAGACCTCCTTCAGCATAGTAAATAGTTCAATTTTTAAACAGGAACACTATAAAATCCTTGGTGTGCTTAAAAATTCACCATGTGAACAGCATTGGTATCTTCAATTTATTCAGGTGACTCTAGGAATGTTCTAAATTTCATTTCACAGTAGTTTCTTATTCATCATCGGATGATTAATATTTGTCCAGCATCAAGGTTTTGGATGATTTAGTTATAGAATGTTTTCATGAATTCTTCAAACATAGAAATTATTCTCTCCTATGATAATGTTTTCTAAGGAAAGTTATATTTTCCGAATGGATATTCAGTGTTCTAAGTGGTACTTAAAATAATTGTACCTACCCAAGAACATGGGCATGGATATTTTTTTATTTCTTTAGACCCACACTTTTGTACTCTATTTAGAGTTGGAAATATAACATGGCTGCAATGGTGAGGCAAGGCACTCTGTCTTAATTTTCTTCATGGAGGCTGTGATAAACCTATTTTTCATATAAAATACTATGGAATATTCTTGATATTATTCCAGAGCAGTGCCCTCAGACGGCATGCGATTCCGAGCCACGGAGTGGCCATAATTAAATATTCAATGCATTCACACTAAACACGCCAAATAAATGGGATAACTCCAAAAAGGTTTTTTGGACCAGATATCTAAGTGTACGGATGGGTCCGTAATGGGGGGTTTACCCTAGGAATGACATAAAACATGTCGGTGCGGGGAGTTTGGACCCCTCGCTTGCTTCCAGAACATTAAACGGATAAATAAAATAATTAATTTATTCGTTTAATGGTTAAACTCATGTATCTCCTAAATGGTGGCTAGGATTGGAAAACCAAGGGCACCGTTGAGTTTGGATCATGTCGTTTACCCTAGGAGGAGTGTAAGTTTCGCGGGTGCAACCCGTCTGTGAAAAATGGCTCGAGGGGCGTTTTCGTAATTTAGAGGCCTTGGGCGTTGAGTTTAATAACTTTCGAATTGAGGTTCTGATTAAAATTCTGAGGCCTCCGATGTGCCCAGGAGGTGGTGTTTACCCTAGGGGAGGTTTAATTTTGACCCCGCCCAGAGTTTCAGATGCGTATTAAATTGGGGATTTAATTAATTAAATATTTAATTAAATTTTCATTATTTAAATCTAACTCACCCCACCCCTCTCCCATTTTGCACCCCCTGGAAAAGCCTCTCCCTCAACCTCTCCTCCTTCTTCTCTTCTTCCTCCGGTCAAGGTGGAATCAATGGCGGCAAGGCACGGATCGTGTGGGATGTGTCGGGCGAAGCCCTGTAGGCAGGCTCGTGTGTATAGTTTTTAATTCCCGCATCTCTTTTGAGCTCATTTTATAACATTGAATTGTTGTCGAATCTGCAATCGAATCCCATGTATGTGTAGTAATATTTCTAAGCATCCCGAGGCATGTTTGGGTTTGAAAATCCATGTTCTGACGAGTCCGGGGTCGTCCGTTGAATGTTGCGGGTTTTTGGGGTGTTTTGTGTGTTTTTTCGGCGATTTCAGCCGGATCCAGCGGCGGTCCGACGAGCAGGCGCGGCTATGTTAGTGGATGGCTGAGGCGGAGGTGCTAGTCAGTCAGGCTCCCGAATGGCAGAGGGGCGAGGTGGCTGGTGGCCAGGGACCGCAGTCGATCGGCGCAGGCGACCTCAACGTCACGGTGGAGCGGAGGCCGGTGGAGGCGGCGCATGGAGGGTCTTCGGTAGCTGGCGACGACCCCGGGGGAGAAAGACCCGCACGCCACGGGTCTCCATTGATGCGGCAGGCGACAAAGGGAGACCAGCTAGGGTGGCTGGTCCGTTCAAAAAATCGGACCAAAGGCGGGTCCGGTGCTATGAAGGCGGGCCGCAGCTAGTGGGCTGCAGTGAACTGGACCGGACCCGTGGCGAGGCCGCGTGCCGGTGGGTTGAAGTGGGCCGGCCGAGGTGGACCGGCCCGGTTAGGCCCCCTTGCATTCAGGGGGCCATATCTCCTAAACAGCGCGTTCTTTTGACGCGCCGTCTGCAGCAGTGGAACTATATCAACAAGACGGAATTTTTCAGATAGTCTCAGGAATTTTTAATTCCGAAATGAGGGGACATAGTGGCGCGACATGACCGTTAAGTGGACGGGCGTTCTTCCAAGAGTTCTTGTTTTGGACGGCGCTGGCACATCTGATGTCCGTTTTGAGCACCGTCCATGGTGTTGCGATCCTGGCATCGAGACAGAGTTTTCTAGTGTGGTTTCGGGCATAGGAACCGAAGTTGAGCCATGGGCCCCACGACGGGACTTTTTAGCTGTGAGCAGCATTTTGTAACTTTTTCATCGGACGTCTGTTTGAGGCATACAAGTAGAATTTTTAGGGTGTTTTTCCGAGGGCAGTGCGATGGTGCAATCCGCCTGCTCTAATTCCACACGATGGTGCGGGCCCAGCGAGGGCCGTTTTGGGATTTGGTGGTGTTTTCCAGCTTTATCACCGGGTGTCCATTTTAGAAAAGTGAATAGTCCATATTGTGTACTTTTTCAAGAGGATTGCAATGGTGTGATCTATTCATGGCACTTCGGAACCGAGTTGTGGGTCCCACGTAGCACCGCTCGTGTGTGGTGCGCCGGAATAATTCTTTTCTCCAGATATCTGTTTCACTCAAGTGAGCAGTGCTTTTGACGTGTTTTCCCGAGGGGATCGCAATGGTGCGATGCGCCCGATGGTTTTCGGGGTCGAGGCATGGGACCACGGGACGCCATTCAGGCATAAAGCGGAGTGGGTGACTTTTCCGTTAGATATCTATTTGAGGCGAGTAAATAGCCTATCTCTCATGTTTTTTCATGAGGATTACAACAGTTCAATATGTTGGGATGTGAAGAGTCTCCTTTGAGATCTTATTAAATGTGGAAATATGAAAGTTGCTCTGGTGGTGGTTCTTCTTGCTGTGTTCGGAAGCGAACCCTTGGCGTAAAATCACGTGCACTACCGTGTGAGTGATTTAATGCTTGATGAGTCGTGGTTGGTCGTGCCTCAGGTGTTGAGGTGGAAAGTTAGAGTTGATACAATTACGCCTTCGTTTTGACGTTTGGGGTCATGTGCATGTTAACCTTTGGGCTGGAGACGTGGAATACTCTCGGAGTATGCGAGAATGCTGAGAGGTACATGTGGTTGTTTGTACCTGAGAACATTTGTGCCCTTGGTTGGAGTTGGCTTGGGGCCAAACGTCGTGTGGGCCCCATGTGTGTGTCGTGTTCTGCTTCGCATACACTTGACCTCGCGTGATGTAGAGTGTCTCTCGGTTCTCGGTTGTTTGATCAGTAGGGTTGAGTTGTTTTTCCCCTGGTTCTGTTCTCAGTGGTTTGGCCGGTAGAGTTGCATCAACTTCCCTAGTAGGGTTTGCGGGTTCTGGTGTGACTAATACATTACGCGAGCACCGACCCTCTTCTTTGGAGGTTGTTTCCAGTAGGGATGGCCAAAGCAGTTTCGGGTTTACCCTACAGCCGGGCTGGGCAGTGGGTTTCTCATCGACATCTTTGGGTTTACCCTCCAGCGGGGATGGGCAGTGGGTTGATTATCAACTTCTTCCAGGTCTACCCTCTAGCAGGGCTAGGTAGTGGATCACCTATCGACTTGTTCTGGGTCTACCATCCAGTAGGGCTAGGCAGTGGGTCTCCTGATGATGTATTAGGGTTTACCATCCATCAGAGACTGGGAAGTGGGTCGCCTATCGACTTCTTCCAAGTCTACCCTCTAGCAGGGCTGGGTAGTGGGTCGCCTGTCGACTTGTTCTAGGTCTACCCTCCAGCAGTGGGGGGGGGGCAGTGGGTTTCCTAATGATGTTTTAGGGTTTACCCTCCAGCACAGACTGGGCAGTGTGTCACCTGTCGACTTCTTCCAGGTCTACCCTCCAGTAGGGCTGGGCAGTGGGTCGCCTGTCGACTTGTTCTAAGTTTACCCACCAGCAGGGTTGGGCAGTGGGTCGCCTGATGATGTATTAGGGTTTACCCTCCACTTGGGCTGGGCAGTGGGTCATCCATTGACATTTCAGACTCAGGCCTTCTTATGAGGCTAGTCGGTGACTTTTCTCCATTACTACCGGAGTGTGACTCTTAGTTGTACGGGTTAGTAATGTGAAAGCTTGACTTTGAGGACCTCTCGACTGTGTGACATTGATGAGGTGTGGTTTGACTTTTCCCCAGAACTCTCAAGTATGAGGGGCATTTTCCCCACCAAAACGCATCCTTGTGACGCGTCGAAAAACTGTGTGGGCGAGTCAGTGCCGCCTAAAGTGGATAATGTCGAGCTGTTGTGATTTGAGCCCCTTGACTTGCAGTTCGGGGTAGGCATGCGGGATGCTGGGCATCGATGGTTTTTACTTCTGGGAATGTTGGCAACTCACATTCTTGGGCTGAGCTACGGGATGGAGATCCCCTTACGATTCTATTTGGGTATCATGATAGAGCATATAAATGTATATATCATGTTCCATTACCCTCTTCTTGGGATTGGTTACTCTACCTTCAGGAAAGGCGAAGACACGAAAGGTATGCCACGTGCTTTTCGTGTCTAGCTTCTTGTGGTTGGATTAGTCTACTCTCCTTCTATAGGTAGTGAAGACTCGACGATAATTTCAAATTATCACCATTTCAAGCTCCTTGTGTTTGGATGAGTCTACTACCTCTTTTCTCTTGTTGGGTTGATCTGGACTCTCTACTGTACTCTTGACTGCACTCTCGGTTGTACTCCTTTACATTTCCTGTTCGATCTGTAGCTCACCCTTCGGTTCCTCCTTTGTTTCTCTCTCAAGCCTTCGGGGTATCCTACTAATTATTTTTATACTCACCCCTTCTTGGGCTTCGCCCACACTTGGTGTGCCCTTGCAGACGACAAATAAGTTGGTTGTGACTTCAGTGGAGCTTAGAAGTTCAGGAGATTGGACCGCATGCGGTGGTCGTAGTCAGGTCCCAGGTGGGGGACCCTTCCAGCTCTTTTCTTCTGTTTACCAGTTCCTGGGTTGTGGCACTTTTCTGTTTGGGCACGTGTTTTTCCCCTTTTCATTTCAGTTTACTTTCAACATTTGCTTTTTAATGTTTAGAGGTTGATGAACTCTTGTGGTTGTTTATAGCAGTTGGTACCATTACTTTACTTTTGTTTTCTCTTTTACTCTGCACTTTTTCATTCATTGGGCTCCGCGTGTGTATACAGGTACTTAGTCAAAGGCCTCCCTGAGTTGTTTATCCTTCGTCTTTGGTCGCCTGCCCCTGGCATAAGGAGGCGGGCTTGGGGTAGTTGCGGCTCGAGCCCGGGTAGGGTCGGGTCGTGAAAAAGTGTTATCAAAGTTGGTTCATTCCTTGGGATGTTGTTCGGACATCCCTAAAAAGGAATTGGTTGGGATCTAGGGCAACAGTTTTAACATGTCTCAAGAGCGGCTCTCAGACCAGGGAATCCAGTGATGGTGCGGCGGCCGACGTATCCATTCACCAAGACCTTGATAACCCGCTTGTTGACTCAGCACGCTGAGACACTAGTTACAGGAAAAATTGGTTTGTCTATCACATAGGATTGAGTCTTTGACTATCGTTCTTGAGTCAGCTCCCCATTGTTGTTACTGTTATATACATATAAGTTCATCTGACTGCGATACTCCTTGATAATATTCATGATGTCTCCGTGAAGACAACCATCCAGGATACCAACTTTAGTTCATGATGACGACCTTGTGAGCTACGAGGACACATTGCAGGACCTATCATGTGAGCCCCTTTCTTTGGGTGGGCCGGTAGAAGCACCCCCACCTGTTGAATAGCAGACAGCTCCTGCAAAGCATACGGGGCTTGAGCGCAAGTTGAGAGCGCTCTGTGAGTTCCAGCGACAGCGACCGTTGAGGTTCAATGGTGAGCCAGACCCTCAGGCATAGAGGTTTGGCTAGAGATAGTGGTTTGCCTTTTCAGGCCTGTGTAGACACCGGTAGATCAGAGAGTGACTTTGGTAGCCAACCTTTTTCACGGAGCATCTGGGCGTTGGTGGAGTCTGGTGACTCAGTTTCTTGATGAGTCGTCACTTTCATGGGGCGACTTTTAGTTGTTGTTTCATGAGGAGTTTTTCCCCTCCTACTTGTGCTCCATTCAGATTCAGGAGCTCCTGTAATTTCAGCAGGGAGGGATGACAGTGGCCAAGTACGCGGCTAGTTTCGCAGACCGTGCACGCTTTTACCCGTATTGGGTTCATGAGGGAAACTTCCGAGCGCGAAAGTTTGATCAGGGTCTCCGCCGAGAGATTTGGGCTGTCATAGTACCCTTGGTCATTTCCACATTTTCCATGGTGCTAGAGCAGGCGCTGGTGACAGAGAGCTTCCTGTCACGTTCTAGAGTTGGTGGTGGAAGAAGGCACGTTGGAGCCGAGACGTCTGCCGCAGCTAGCAGGCATCGGCAAGTAGAACCAAGATGCATGTGGCTTTCTAACAACCAGACTCATGTGTGTGGTAGTAAATCAAAGTGGCACTATAGGGAATCAGTGCTGCCCGAAGAGAGTTGGTGTTATGCTTGCGATGGGCGAGGTCAGCTGGCACTGGACTGCCCGACTAGGCATACAGAGAGCTTTGGGAAGGCAGCAGGTGCACCACCACGACGGAGGCATAGCCATGATCAGAGTAGCACCCAGAGAGGTGGTTCTAGAAGAGGAGTGGGAGGAGATGGAAGTGAAGGATGACCTTACTATGTCTTCCCATCACTACTAGGCAGTCCACGTCAAGCTCCGGGAGATGACAGTTGGGACCACGGACAGCCACGAGCCTTGAATGTCTACGATCCTGCAGAGCTTGAGGTGATGAGAGGTATTCTCTACAGCTCTTCTACTTTTTGCAGTAGAATTGTTAGACTCTGTGTGTGAAATTATATTCTCCATACTCCTTGTTTGATGTGTTAGCAGGGTGACGTAGGGCATCGGGTGTAACCATGTGTTGGTAGAGTAGAAGGTGTGTAACCTTCCTCTTTTGTCAATGGCGTCGACTCCATCTCTCTCCGAGCGTGTAAGAGAGTCTTGGTTGAGAGACATCGACTGTGAAACCTTGCGTGACCAAATATCCTTGGGTGTTCCACCATATGGATATTCTGAAGGAGGCAATCGTCGGGCCTTGTTCCAGGTGTGGGCGGTGATTCCAGTCGCGGCATGCGACGTAGAGGTTCGACCGGGGAGGTGATCTACCCCCGAGGACCTTCAGACCGTTTGAGACCGTGCGAAGGGATGGAGAGGTTCCATACCGCCTTTCCCTAACCCCAAAGTCTGGAGTGGGTGCAAGATGTCTCCCAAGAGGTTTACCGGAAGAGTTGTGTGTGTACTCCTATGCATTTCATCAGCGAGGGCATACTTCACGTGAACAAAACAAATCCTTTGGTCTATGTGCGGTGACGTAGAACTGTGCAAGAGTTCTTCTTGGTATGGGAGAGCTAGGTGCGGGCCTATTACCCTGAGTTGTTCCCTGGTTTTTCTTTTCAGGGATGAAAATATTGGAGGTAATGACGTAAGAACACGGGTTTCATATAAAAGACTTTTTAATATTCTGGATATTATTCCAGAGCAGCGCCCTCAGACGGCATGCGATTCCGAGCCCCAGAGTGGCCAGAATTAAATTTTCTGTGCTTTCACACTGAACATGCAAAATAAATGGGATAACTCCTAAACGGTGTTTCGGATCAGAGATCTGAGTATACGGATGGGTCCATAATGGGGTGTTTACCCTAGGAATGTCATAAAACATGTCGGCATGGGGCTTTTGGACCCCTCACTCACTTTCAGAACGTTAAACGGATAAATTAAATAATTAATTTATTCCTTTAATGGTTAAACTCAAGTATCTCCTAAACGGTGGCTCGGATTGGAAAACCGAGGGCAACGTCAAACCAGAGCGTGCTGTTTACCCTAGGAGGGGTGTAAGTTTCGCGGGCGCGGACTGTCTGTGAAAAATGGACCCAGGGGCATTTTCGTAATTTGGAGGCCTCAAGCGTTGAGTTTAATAACATTCGAATGGAGGCTCGGATTAAAATTCCAAGACCGCTGTTGTTCTCAAGAGGTGGTGTTTACCCTAGGGGAGGTTTAATTTTGACCCCGCCAAGAGTTTCAGATGCGGGTTAAATTGGGGGATTAATTAATTAAATTTTAAATTAAATTTTCTTTATTTAAACCTAAATCACCCCACCCCTCTCCCATTTTTCACCCCCTGGCGAAGCCTCTCCCTCATCCTCTCATCCTCCTCCTCCTCTTCATCCGGTCAAGGAAGAAGCAACAACAGCAAGGCGCCGATCGTGTGGGAAGCATCAGGCGAAGCCCTGCAGGTAGGCTAGTGTGTATAGTTTTTAATTCCCGCATCTCTATTGAGCTCATTTTATAACATTGAATTGCTGCCGAATTTGAAATCGAAGCCTGTTTATGCATATAAACTCTTTCAAAGGTTCCCAACAGAGGTTTCGGTTTGAAAATCCGAGTTCCGATGAGTCTGGGGGCGTCCGTCGAAGGTTGTGGGTTTTTTGGGTGTTTTGGGTGTTTTCTGGCGATTTCAGCTGAATCCAGCGGTGGTCTGGTGAGCAGGCGCCGGTGGGTGGATGAGGCAGAGGCACTAGTCAGCGAGGCTCCCAGATGGAAGAGCAGCGAGGCGGTGGCAGCTGGGGACCGTGGTCGAGCGGGGCAGGTGGTCGTAGCGTTGCAGTGGAGCGGAGGGCGGCGGAGGCGGCGCACGGTGGGTCTTCGGTAGCAGGTGGCGACCCTAGGGGAGCAAGACCCACGCGCCGCGGGTCTCCTTTGACGTGGCGGGCGACAATGAGAGACCGGCCAGGGTGGCTGGTCTGTTCGGAAAACCGGACCCGAGGTGGGTCTGGTGCGATGGTGGCGGGCTACGGCCTGTGGGCCATAGCGAACTGGACCGGACCCGCGGTTGGGCCGCGGGCCGGTGGGTTGAAGAGGTCCGACCGAGGTGGACCGTCCTGGTTAGGCCCCCTTGCATTCAGGTCACCGTATATCCTAAATGTCGTGTTCGTTTGATGCGTCGTCTATGGTAGTGGAACTATATCGATGAGAAAAACTTTTTGAGATGGTCTTGGGAATTTTTAATTCCCGAAACGAGGGGCCTCGGTGGCACGACACAGAAGTTAAGTGGATGGGTGTTCATCTGGGAGTTCTTCTTTTGGACGGCGCATGCACATCTGATGTCCGTTTTGAGCACTGTCAGTGGCGTTGCAACCCTGGCATCGAGCCTGAGTTTTCCAGTGTGCTTTCGGGCATAGGAACAGACGTTGACGCATGGTCCCCACGACCCATCTTTTAAGCTGTGAGCAGCGTTTTGTGAGATTTTCATCAGACGTCCATTCGAGGCGTACAAGTAGTTTTTTGGGGTGTTTTTCTGAGGGCATTGGAATGTTGCAATCCGCCTACTCTAATTCTACACAATGGTGTGTGCCCCGTGAGGGATGTATTGAGAGTTGGTGGTGTTTTCCATCTTTATCACCAGATGTTCGTTTTGGAAAAGTGAATTGTCCATCTTGTGTACTTTTTCGAAAGGATCGCAACGGTGCGATCCATTTTTGGCACTTCTATACTGGGATGTGTGTCCCATGTAGCACCGCTCGTGTGCGGTGTGCCGGAATGAATCTTTTCTCCGGATATTCATTCCACTCAAGTGAGCATTGCTTTTGACGTGTTTTCCCGAGGTGATTTCAATGGTGCGATGCACCCAACTGTTTTCAGTGCTGAGGCTCAGGACCACAGGACGCCATTCGGGCATAAAGCAGAGTGGGCAACTTTTCCGTTGGATATCTGTGTGAGATGAGTAAATAGCCTATCTCGCATGTTTTTCCATGAGGATTACAATGGTGCAATCCGTTGGGATGTGCAGAGTCTCCTTTGAGATCACATTAAATGTGGAAATATGAAAGGTGTTGTGGTGGCAGTTCTTCTTGTTGTGTTCGGAAGCGGACCCATGGCAAAAGATCACATGCACTCCCATGTGATTTCGAGCCCCAGAGTGGCCAAAATTAAATTTTCGGTGCGTTCACACTGAACACGCCAAATAAATGGGTTACTCCTAAACTCTGTTTCACATTAGAGATATGAGTGTATGGATGGGTCTGTAAATATGTGTTTACCCTAGGAACAACATAAAACATGTCGGCGCAGGGCGTTTGGACCCCTCGCTCACTTCCAGAATGTTAAACAGATAAATAAAAAAATTAATTTATTCTTTTAATGGTTAAACTCAATTATCTCCTAAACAGTAGCTCAAATTGGAAAACCTAGGGCACCTTTGGGTCTGTAGCGTGTCGTTTACCCTAGTAGGGGTGTATGTTTTACGTGCGTGACCCGTCTGTGAAAAATGACCCCAGGGGCGTTTTCGTAATTTGGAGGCCTCGAGCGTCGAGTTTAATAACTTTCGAATGGAGGCTCAGATTAAAATTCTAAGACCTCAATTGTTCTCGAGAGGTGGTTTTTGCCCTAGGTATGGTTTAATTTTGACCCCGCCAAGAGTTTCATATGCGGGTTAAATTGGGGGTTTAATTAATTAAATTTTATTTATTTAAACCTAACTGACCCCACCCCTCTCCAATTTTTCACCACCTAGTGAAGCCTCTCCCTCATCCTCTCCTACTTTTCCTCCTCTTCCTCTAGTCAAGGCGGAATCAATGGCAGTAAGGCGCGGATCGTGAGGGAAGCGTCGGGCGAAGCCCTGCAGGTAGGCTCGTGTGTATGGTTTATAATTCAGGAATCTATTTTGAGCTCTTTTTATAAAATTGAATTGTAGTAAAATCTACAATCGAAGCCCATGTATGCGTATTAATCTTTCTAAGATTCCCGATGCATGTTTCGGTTTAAAAATCAGAGTTCCAACGAGTCCTGGGGCGTCCGTCGAAGGTTGCGGGTTTTTGGTGTGTTTTGGGTGTTTTCTGGCGATTTCAGTTGGATCCAGTGGCGGTCTAGTGAGCGGGCGCGGCGGCATCGACGGTTGGCTGAGGCGGAGGCGCTGGTCAGTGGGGCTCTCGGATGGTGGAGTGACTGGTGGCCGAGGACCGTGCGCCGCAGGTCTTCGGTAGCAGGCAGCGACCCCGGGGGAGCAAGACTCGCGCGCCACGGGTCTCCTTTGACGCGGCGGGCAACAAGGGGAGACCGGCCAGGGTGGCTGGTCCATTCAGAAAACCGAACCGGAGGCGGGACTGGTGCTATGGAGGCCGGCAGCGGCCAGTGGGCCGTGGCGAACTGGACTGGACCCGTGGTTGGGCCGCGGGCCGGTGGGTTGAAGTGGGCCGACCGAGGTGGACCGGCCCGGTGAGGTCCCCCTTGCATTCGAGGGGGCCGTATCTCGTAAACGGCACATCCGTTTGACGCGCCGTCTGTGGGATTGGAACCGTATCGATGAGACAGACTTTTTGAGATGGTCTCAAGAATTTTTAATTCCTGAAACGTGTGGCCTCGGTGGTGCGGCACGACCGTTAAGTGGACGAGCATTCTTCCGGGAGTTCATGTTTTGGACTGCGCGGGCACATCTGATGTCTGTTTTGAGTACCGTCAGTGGCATTGCGACCCTGGCGTTGAGCCGGATTTTCCCAGTGTGGTTTCGGGCGTAGGAACTGGAGTTGAGGCATGGACCCCACGAACAGTCTTTTAAGTTGTGAGCAGTGTTTTGTAACTTTTCAATTAGACGTCCGTTCGAGGCGTACAAGAAGTCGTTTTGTGGTGTTTTTATGAGGGCATTGCAATTTTGCAATCCGACTGCTCTAATTACGCAGGATGGTGCAGGCCCCACTAGTGCTGTTTTTGGAGTTGGCGGTGTTTTCCATCATTATCACCAGGTGTCTGTTTTGGACAAGTGAATAGTCCATCTTGTGTACTTTTTTTAGAGGATCGCAATGGTGTGATCTGTTTGTAGCGCTTCGGGAACGGGATGCGGGTCCCACGTAGCACTGACCATTTGCGGTGTGCCGGAATGCATCTTTTCTTTGGATATCCATTCCACTTCAGTGAGTATTTCTTTTGACGTGTTTTCTCGAGGGGATCGCAATGGTGTGACGCGCCTGGCTGTTTTCGGGGCCGAGGATCGGGACCACGGGACACCATTCAGGCGTAAAGAGGAGAGGGGGAATTTTCCGTCGGATATCTGTTTGAGGCCTGTAAATAGCCTATCTCGCATGTTTTCCCCGAGGATTACAACGGTTCAATCTGTTGGGATGTGTGGAGTCTCCTTTGAGATCTCATTAAATGTGGAAATATGAAAGGTGCTTTGGTGGAAGTTCTTCTTGTTTTTTTCGAAAGATAACCCTTGGAATATGATCATTTGCACTCCTGTGTGAGTGAAGTAATGCTTGAAGAGTCGTGGTAGGCCGTGCCTTAGCCGTTGAGGTGGAAAGTTGGAGTTGATACAATTATGCCTTCGCGTTGACGTTGGGGGCCGTGTGCATGTTAGCCTTTGGGTAGAGACGTGGAATACTTTGAAAGTATGTGAGAACGTTGGGAGGTACATGTAGTTGTTTGTACCTGAGAACATTTGTGTGCTTGGTTGGAGTTCGCTTGGGGCACACGTCGTGTGTGCCCCACGTGTGTGCCGTGTTTTTCATTGCGTACCATTGAACTCTCACGATGTAGAGGGTCCCTTTGTTCTCGGTTTTTTGATCAGCAGGGTTGAGTTGTTTTCCCCTAGTTCTATTCTCGGTGGTTTGGCTGGTAGAGTTTCTTCGAGTTCCCTAGTAGGGTTTGTGGGTTCTGGTGTGATAATTACTTTACCCAAGCACTGATCCTTTTATTAGGAGGTTATTTCTAGTAGGGATGGACAGAGCAATTTTGGGTTTACCCTCTAGTGGGGCTGGGAAGTGGGTTGCTCATCCACATCCTCGGGTTTACCCTCCAGTAGGGCTACGCAGTGGGTTGCTCCTCCACATCTTCGGGTTTACCTTATAGTGGGGTTGGGCAGTGGGTTTCTCATCGACTTCTTCCAGGTCTACCCTCCAACAGGGTCGGGCAGTGGGTCACCTATCGACTTGTTCTGGGTCTACCCTCCAGCAGGGCTAGGCAATGCGTCGCCTGATGATGTATTATGGTTTACCCTCCAGAAGAGACTCAGTAGTGGGTTGCCTGTCGACTTCTTCCATGTATACCCACCAGTTGGGATGTGCAGTGGGTTGTCTGTCGACTTGTTCTGGGTCTAACCTCCAGCAGGGCGGGGCAATGGGTCGCCTGATGATGTATTAGGGTTCACCCTCCAGCAGAGACTGGGCAGTGGGTCACCTGTCGACTTGTTCCAGGTCTACCCTCCAGCGGGGCTGGGTAGTGGGTCGCCTGAGGATGTATTAGGGTTTACCCTCCAGCTGGGCTGGGCAGTGGGTCACCCATTGAAATTTCAGACTCAGGCCTTCTTATGAGTCTATTCAGTGACTTTTCTCCTTGACTATTGGAGTTGGACTCTTAGTTGTATGGGTTAGTGATTTGACAGCTTGACTTTGAGGACCTCTAGACTATGTGACAGTGATGAGGTGTTTTTTGAATTTCCCACAGAACTCTCAAGTACGAAGGGTTCTTTCCCCACCAAGACGCATCCTTGTGACACGACCTAAAATCATGAGGGCGAGTTAGTGCCGCCTAGAGCGGATAGTGTCAGGGTGCAGTGATTTGAGCCCCTAGACTTGCAGTTCGGGGTAGGCGTGCGGGATGATGGGAATCGATGGTTTTTACTTCTGGGACTGTTGGCGACTCACTTTCTTTGGTTAAGCTATGGGATGGATATCCCCTTACGATCCTGTTTCGGTTTCTTGACATAGCATATATATGTATATACATTTTTCCAGTACCTTTTTCTTGGGCTTGGTTACTCTCCCTCCAGGAAATGCGAAGACGCATGGGGTATGCCACGTTCTTTCTGTGTCTCGCTTCTCGTGGTTGTACAAGTACACTCTCCTATTATAACTAGATAAAACTCAATGAGAAGTTCATCTTCTCACCGTTTCCAGCTCCTTGTGTTTGGATGAGTATACTACCTCCTTTATCTTGTTGGGTCGAGATGGACTCTCTACTATACACTTGACTACACTCTCGGTTGTACTCTTTTACTTTTCCTATTCAATCTACTGATCACCCTTCGGTACCTCCTTTGTTGCTCCCTAGATCGATCGGCATATCCTACTGAGTATTTTTATACTCACCCCTTCTTGGGCATTTCCCGCAATTGGTGTGCCCTTGTAGACGACGAACAAGTTGTTCGTGACTTCAGTGGAGCTTAGGAGTTTATGAACATGGACCACGTGCAGTGGTCGTAGTCAAGTCCCAGGTGGGGGACCCTTCCATCTATTTGCTTTTTTTACCTGTTGTCAGGTTGTGGCACTTTTCTGGTTGGTTGCGTGTTTTCCCCCTTTTCATTTTAGTTTACTTTCTATATTTTCTTTATACTATTTAGAGGTCAATGCACTCTTGTGGTTGTTTATAGCGGTTGGTACCATTACTGTACTTGTATGTTCTCTTTTACTCTGCACTTTTGCATTGATTGGGATGCGTGTGTGTGTACAGGTACTTAGGAAAAGGCCCCCCAAGTTGTTTATCCTTCGGCGCTGGTCGCCAGCCCCTGGCCTATGGAGGAGGGCAAGGGGTAGTTGCTGCTCGAGCCCAGGTAGGGTCGGGTCGTGACAGAGGCATATCACAAATCATATGTTTTGTGACCTCCGATGGATCTATAACCGTTCCATTGGCTAATTTTTAGTTCCTCTTCCAATATTCCTAACACTAGCACATGGACAAAATCAAACAAAGAAAATTATGTTTTACAATTTTTCTAAATTCAATCTCACTACTCGTGAGGTTTGGCATCTTGTATTCCCATACTTCATCTTTCCTCCCCCAATGGCCTGAAGGCCTCTATTTTTTATTTATTTTAATTATCCTCCTTCCAAGGGGTGATGTGCCGCCCATAAAAGGCCTGTAGTCATAAGTATTACATGGCCCGTAGTCCTTATAATAATTCATTCCTCGTAGGCTTCAAACATTACATACAACCTAGACTAACTACTTAGAACTGCCCCTCCCCAGCATCTTCATCATGAAATCAGATCTCCACCTTCATATGGCTGTTCGACTAAGATTTCCCGTGCATTTGGAGGCTTTTCCTGATGGCAGGTGTCATTCCCTCTCATTTTGGAAAACTATTTAGCTTCTACTATGGTGAAATCTTCTTGCTCATCCCCATTCTGATGCTTGTTCCTTGTAGGTTGTCTAGTTTTTATCTGCACTTAAGGTGGAACGAAGGCCTTGATGTGGCCCAAAGGCCTTACTAACACGAAGGCCTGGGTGGCTCAAAGGCCTTAAAGGACTCAGGGACCAAATCGGTGGCCCGAAGGCCCAAACGAAGGAATATTCTCGACTGCTATAGTGTCAAACAATGCCTGCTACAGTTCCCACTACAGTACCTATTAAAGTACTGCACAGTTCCATCTATAGTACCTACTACAATATTTCTACATTACTATTATATTACCCTGGAAATTAGCCTCCACGTTGATTTGATACCAGGTCGCCTGGATGCACTTAAGGAGTCCTCACCATCTTGGTTGAGGCTCATGTGCTACTTCAGCTTTCCATATTTTACTTCTTTTTCAATATTAGTGGTCAATAAATCTATCCATCTCTATTTCTCCATCTAGTGTAAATCCTAATTAGAACAAGTGTGGCACAAATTTATCAAATTGTCTTCATCAACAAGATTTATTAGGCGAGCACTAGAGGCTCAGTCTTCGATTCTAGTTGGCTCAGCTCCAATTTTAAATTCTAGATATCCATTTACACATTTTTTCATCTACCAGGTCCACAATAAATATAGTCTCATTGAGTTTAAATCAAGCCAAAAACCTTAAAACCATCTTCATCATTATCCCAAAATCTAAGACTTCATCCCATTTCTCAGATAAAAACTTATTTTGATCATCAAATTCATTTGTTTGGTCATAACATCCAAAAATAAATGGTGAAAATCTATGATACCTTGAAATCATGTTGTCATAATGATATTCACCCAACTCTTTCATCTTCATTAAGTTAAACACATGAAACACACCTTCTAGAGAACATTTAACAAAATCCAACTTGGAACTCAAGGTTTCACCTTCCAAGATAAAATAAACCTGAAATTGTGTAACATAGTGACCTCACAACATGAAAATAGAGCACCTATTCAAAAATCCTTAGAAAAAAATCCATTTATAAATCCTACTGAGGTATTTTTATCCTAAGAGAAGATGGAATCCCATTTATTTGATTCTCAAATACCCATTTGGATCAGGAGCTTCATTGATTCATCAATTTCCATCTGCGAGCTTCAATTCATTTATGGATCCAACCACTAAGGTAAGAGGAGTATTTTTTTATTCATCATCATAGGTTATATTCACTTATAGTCTTTTTATAATCTATATAAAACAATAAATCTAGTAATTGTATTTCCACATAGTTCGAGTTCCATTTCCATGGAATCCTTCTTCTGATGAGATTTAGTTTTCCTATATTAAATGTGTAGGAAAGGGTAGTACTGACATTGGGGTTTTTCTCATTTCAGATCTATTAAGATGGTGTGGGGATTTAGATTCCTCAGTTGATTTTGATTCCTCTCATCTGACCATAAAAATAGTTATGGTATTAATGAGCATCATCCTCCCTCAGTTTGTGGTTCTTTTACATACTTGGTGAAGATTCTGATTCACCCTTTAGTCAATCTTCATGGGATTCAATTGGGATTTATTATGGGGTATGTTCTTCAAGGATTCGATCAGACTCCCATGGATTTGAGTTAAGGTGATCACACTGAAGGGGAAGGGGGAAATGTAGAAATATTTTAACAGTGGAAATAGAAAAAGTAGGTGTAATGGTATGGGAATAAGGATGGAAGTTCTAGTGGTGGTAGTTTGGTGGTTGATAAAAAGGAGTTATAGGGGAATCCAAGAAAGTGGTGGAATAATAAGTGAGTAGTAGCATGTTTTTCTCAATAATGGGATTATGTAGTTTTTTTACTCTGGTGGTGGAAGGGAAGGATAATGGTACTAGTTGGTGTTAGAAAGCTAGGGGAGTGAGATCAGTACCATGGGAGATGGTACCATTAGAGATCTTCTAGTTGCATCACTCATGATATTAGTTGGTTGTCACTAGAAGACTCATTACATGATAGTAGAATTATATCATGGAAGTAGTATATGGAGGAAGAAAAGGACTTTCATATGATTGTATCTAATTTTTTTCCTGATGGTAGAATCCCTCCCCTTCTGATGGTAGCAAAAATATTTTACTAATGATAGCAGGAATTTTCTTCTAACAGTATAACAACACTATAAAAATAGTATTCTTTTAGCACATGAATTTTTTAATTAAATTCAAAAACAAAAAAATGAATTTTATAAATAAAAATATAATATTTAATTAAAAATTCATTTTTAAATAAAAATCAACCAATTCATTTCAGATTGTACAAAACATAGTATTTCCATAATTAAAAATTCAATTTTTATTTCAAATTGAAAATTGAATTTCACAATGGATTTCAATTATATTAAAAAAATGAATAAATCAATTAAAACTTGAAAAAAATAATTTTAAGGATTTTATTTCCAAAATTAAACAATCATAATTTCAAATTTCAAAATCAAAATCAAAATTTGGATTCACATTGTGATTAAAAAAATTAATTAATCACTATTTTTTTTGATTCACATAACAATTATGTTCAAAATTCCCAAAGTCACAAAAACACAAATTTACTTAAGATTTTAATTAAATTATAAGACAATTTTAATGAATAATGGACAAAAAAATAAAATTTTCAACTCATGTCACTACCCCACACTTGAGCTATGGCACTCCCGAGAAATTTTATCAATGAATTCCAAATATATATTTCCCTACCTAACTGAAAATACACATGCCATAACTGAAATAATATCAAATAATTCCACCACTACATGGACATTCATCCTATTTGAATTTTACATTTTTTTTAATTAAATTCAAATTCAAAATCTATTTTTCATGTTAATTCGATAGATTTTAGTTGAATTAAAATTTTATCAATTTTCACTACCATTCTCCCCTTATTAATAAGCTTACAAAACGAAATCTAATTTTCACACTTCATTGATATTTAAAAAATTACATTTTTATAATTTAGTTTCCTTCTTCTTCATATAGGTTCAATATTCCCCTTACCTAAATGAATTTATTTCAAAAAATGGGAACATTAATTATTTATATTTAAATTGAATTTTTTCCAATAATGTATGTTTGAGGTGCTATATAGAATCACTTATTGATTATGTAGAGAGGGATTAAACTCACACCCTCAGTGTCATTGTCTCATAGATTCATTGTGGAATCTAGGTTTTCCATTTTAATATAGGTTCAAAGGACTTATATGAATGTTATTTTCGGTGGTTCCATGAGTTTTTATTCAATTAAAAAGGTTTGGTTACTCAATATTATGTTTTAAATTCTAAGGACCATGTGATATAATTTTTATTGCACGTATATGTTTTCAATTTTCACTCCATTTATCAAATTATCAAGTAGAATTTCTATACAAAAAATTTTATGTTCACTCAGAAATCATTCAAATTCAATAATTAAGGATGAATGAATCCTCACATACAAATTGGTACATTAATTAGGTAGTACACATCGAAGTTCAATTAAATTTTTAAAAGAAAAACACTATTAAAACAAACTATTTACAATTTTTATAAACTGAATTTTTTTTAATTTATTTATTTAAACTATAAACATATAAGAACAAAAAACTAAAAAAACCATACACATGTTCCTAGAAATATATTTTTATTTATTATTTTTTGTTTTTTTCATAATTATTTCAAAAAAGGTTTATTAAAAATAGTAAACAATATTTTCTTTTCATGTTCTAAAATATTTCCTACATATCATTTTAAATTTATTCAAACATTATTGAATCCCTTCCCCCACACATATCTTAGACTCCATTCCATTTAAGTATAGCATAAAAGGTTTTTAGGAAAGAAAAAATTGATAATGAGTATCCATAGAAATGCAGAGGAAAGATAAAACCTGAGATTTCTTCATTTGATGGTAGCATGGAGGAGTTTATAAATCTCAATGGGTTATTTCCAAGGATATTTATAAAAATAATATATGTTATAAACCTACACCATTAAGGGGGTCTTTGATTTATCTCTCTTGAATTCAACTGCAACATATGGAAAAAATGTTATTCACTATTTATGGTAAAGTTTTAATGGAATGATTTTTACCAAGAATCAACTTCCTTTTTAAAGATTACATTGTAATTTTTATCCAAAATAAAATTATGTATTTTGTGTAAATATTACATGGATAAAACTGGTCTTTTCCTTACACTGTATTGTGTTCTCATATTCTTGTAGTATTAGTTTCTTCAGCTCTATATTTTATTGCTTCCCATTCTCTCTAGTATTTCCAAATTTTAGGTAAATTATTCGGAATCCTATCAGGATTTATTCTACATATCAATAAACAATTCATTATTTCATGTACCCTGTATGAGTAAGGTATATGTTTTAATATAAAATTAGAGTAAATTATCAAAACAATAACCAGTATCATCAAGTTGTTTAGTGTCTGAAACAGATTACGGATTAATCTCATTTTAAAAAATATATTTAACAGTAAAATCATGAGATTTTGATGTTTTTTCATTACAATTATAGTATCCAAAATTGAAATTTCTTGTTCAGAAAATCAAATTCAAAATGGTTCATAGTAAAATAATTTATTCCCTCATGAGAGTATTTTATTAAATCAAGTATGTTAAAATCCATTTTTTCTTCACCAAACGTCATGGAATGACTACCTTCATTTAAATTTATTATTTTCTAAGTAGTTTTGGAAAATTTGAAACCCAATATAGTGGGGGAATTAATCCTAACATTTTCTTTATCTATGTTTAGTGTATATAAATCAATAGGGAATAAAAAACCTTGTACAGTCACCATAATATCTTCTAAAATACCTTCCTTGTAGGAAATGGATTGTCTGGAAAGTTAAAAAACCACTTGGGTGGGTTTAATTTCTCCTATCTAGAGATATGGATAAATTGAGTAAGGATTAACATTATTTTATACTACTAAATCAAAATTTTCATTTGAAAAACTAATTTATATTATAGTATAAAGGATTGAAACAATACCTGGATCTCGGTATTTCTAGTTGATTTATAGAGTTTCAAGTGAATAAACATTTTTACTTCGTCTTAGTTTTTCGTTACCTAATAATTTCCTCCTTATGGTACAAATCTTTGATGAATGTTTTATAACGTGGGATTTGATGGATGGCCTCCAATAGAGGGATATTGATTTATACTTTTTTGAACACTTCCAAGATATCTTCTTATAATGATTCTTCATTGGTTTTCTTGGGTTCTTACATCCTTTTAGGGAGGAGATGTTGGTATTGACATGGATATTCTATTTTAGATTTACCATCATCTTGTTTCACAGGGGTGTTTCTATATGTACTAATTTTTTAGGTTATTTTTGAGATGTAACCTATTCATTTTTAGTGGGTTTTCTACAACCATATTTTTCTCAAAATTTTAATTATTCACTTTTCCTCAAATCTTTATAAATCTTTAATATAATAGAACCAATATTTAGTTTTGGGTTAGGAATGGATTGGGAAATAATTTTACCTAGTCCTTGATATTTTAAATCACTGATAGTAGTTATAATTTAGATGTTAGACTTCAAAATTTATTTTATTAAGTCCTCTAGTGATGGTTCCAGAGATTACCTTAGTTGGTAGCTTTTATGGGGTTTAAAATTATATCTTTATAAGGGTTGCGAATGGAAGTTTCGTTAAAAACCGTAATAAAAGTGTTTCCTTTGATGTTTTTGGTTTCAAGATTAATTTTGAATGTTTTAATAATTTATGATTTTTTGAATTTATCTTAGTTTTTCTGGTATGATATTTGGTACATGGATTCATAGTTTTCTTGAAATTGTGGATAAATATTGGTGTAGTTACCCTTATAAAAAAAACTAGAAGACTCAAGGGGTTATGGTGGGTGATGTATCTTTCGTTTTTTTCATAGATAAATTTTTCACAATATTGTTTAGTTCAAAAACATTAAACAAATAAAGAGTTAGAAACATTCATATCAAGAACTCCCCTTTAGATATTTATCGCACTAATTTTTTTTATAATTCTAGGATATCATTTCAATCTAGTCTTTAACATCAGCATGTGATTTATCAAAAATTGGGTCTCCAAAAGAAGAAATCCAAAATATTCAAATATCTATCAATTATTCCTTGTTAAAATAATTTTTGGAAATGATTCTATTCACATGTTTGGTTTGGGTATGAGTTTTTTAGTCCCTTGAATCTCTCCCAATACTCATAAAGGGTTAATTTTCTTGTTTTTTTTGATATTAAAAATCTCTTACCTTAGCTATAAACACCTTGATATAGGGAAATACTTAGGGAGGAATTCTTGGTTAAGTTTTTCCCAGGTAGTGATCTCTCCAGGTTGGATATTGTAGAGCTACTCAATATAAGATCCTTCAAGAGATAATGTAAATTCCTTACATCTGATCTAATCCTTGGTGGATCCTCTATGTTTCAATCTATTATAGATTTTTTAAAATTCTCATAGATTCCCATTAGGTTCTTCTCTCAAAAACTCATGAAACTTATATAGGTCACTTATATTTCTTTATTTAAGCACACAATCTTGTTGATTATTCATTTCTAACTTTTGGTTATTATTTTTTAAATTAGGTTCATACGGTTCTCCAAAATATTCTATTCAATTGATCATGATTATCATATATTATTTTGTTACAAAGTGTAATATGGTGGAAAAAAAGGGGATAAGGATTTATTAAATGGGATAGTGATAAACTCCCCTTCTACTTCCTCCATGTTTCTAAAATCCCCAATTCTCTCAAAAAATGTTCTCTCAACCTTGGGGTCAAAACCAATGAGGTGATATGAATTTGATATTGTTATTTTTTTTAAAAAAAATATTAAAAAAAATTAAAATACATACACTAACGTCCCCATAAATGCTTCCATGTTTTATGAGGACCTATCATTGGGAAATCAATAAAACACATTTTAAAAACCAAAAAAATGTAGTAGTAGTGGGACTTGGGTTTTTCATTATAGAGGAAAGTTTTATGGGTGTGTTTCACTTTTTTGTGTCTTCAATTGGTAAAAGTAGGGATGTAATTACACTATTTTTTATTTAAATTCAATTTAAAATTAGTGTCCTGACCTCATATCAACAACTTATCATACCTCTTAAATCATTATTCCAATTTATACTCTCATCATTTCTCTCTAATAAGTGAAATATCATTTGTTTACCCTCACCTAGAATTTATTGTTTAACTAGAGGGATTGAATAATTACTAAAACCTCCAATATACCATAGAATAGTAATCATAGATATATAATTAATCTTAACTCAACCCACTTCTAATAATTAAAATCAATGGATAGGACCAAAGTGGCTTGTGTGTGTGATCAATAGAATAAGGGAAGACTATTCAAAAATTACTAAATGAGGAAATATATTAATTTCTATATAGTTAAAATGAATATATAGATTAATATAATATATTAAAATTTTAAAATTTATAATTCATTAACATGGGGATAGGTAGAATCTCCTTGAATCATCCACTAATGGATTAGTGTTCCATCATCAGATTTATTGCAACAAATAAATAAAGGGGAGTAAGAAAAAATAGATTTAGGGAGTTATCATAGAAATAACCTTAGATAATGAGTGAAAAATGGATCCTTTAGTATAGAGAATAGTTAAATATTTAAATAATAACACTCAATGATCTTTGGTGTGCTTCCAAAATCACCACATGAGTGGCACTGGTATCATCAACTTCTTCAATTGAATATAAGAATGTTCTCAATTTTAATTCCTCATATGGTATTCTCCATCATTTTATGATTTTAATGTTTCCAGTATCAAAGTTCAAGATTATTTGGTTAGATAATTTTTTCCTTAATTCTTCTTGATTGGAAATTATTCCCTCCTATGATCAATTTTGGGATGTAAAGTTTCATTTCATTTTGGATCCATTGGAAAACTTTGATAGATTTTGTAGGGTTTGTTAGTAATATACATGATATATGGATCTTTATTATTCCAATTGGGATTGAAAATAATTGGACATGGACCAGAATAAGGTTTTGGATGTTGTTTCATTTCTTAAAACCCACAAATTTGTAATATTATTGGAGCTAGAACTTGAATAGTGTTGTAATGGTGATTCAAGGAACTATGCCTTTATATGCTTTATAGAGCCATGTCACAAATTGTATTGTATATGGAATCCAATGGATTTAAAACTAGTGCATTAGGGAATATTGAGGTCACCTTCACTCTTCAGAACACCAATATAAGGAAAAAAAATCAAACATAGTAATTTAAATTTCCATATTTGGATAAATTCAATATCACAGGTCATGATTTTTGGAATCTAGTACACTCATATTTCTGAATTTTAGATTTTAGTTCTTTTTTAATATGGGTGGTATAAATCTCTACTCACTATCAGTTCTTTATCCAGTTGAAATAATAATTCAAACAAGGGTGGTATTGCTTCTTCAAATTGGATTCATTGACAAGCTTCTCTTAGGTGATCACCATAGGCTCGGTCTTCAACTATGGATGGCTTATCTCCTATTAAAAATTTCATATATCCATTTAAAATATTCAAGTTTGTATCATCTCTATTAAGAAATAAAGACTCAACAAGTTAGCATTTGGTCAACAACTTAAAAACTATCTTCATAATTATTCAAGAATCTGACTCTTCATCCCATTTATACGATAAAAACTTTTTTTGTTTGAAAAATTACTTAAGGTGGTAATAAAATCCTAAAATTAATCATAAAAAATAATGGTTTCCATGAAATCAAGATGTCTATATGATGAAATTCTCAAATCTATCATAGGAATTAACTCAAACACATATAGAACACCTTCTTGAAAATATATAGCCAAATCCAATTGGGAACATTAAGTCACATTCTTCTTAAATGAAATGAACCTAAAAGTAGTGAAACACAATGAGCTTGCAATGTGAATATTTATTATATATTCAACCAAACTTAATAAAACATTATTTGGTAATCCTACCTATGTATCACTATCCTCATATAAGTTTTGACCCCTTCAACAAAGTCTCAAATACCTATTCATCTCTTAAAATTTATCGATTAATATTTTCCCATTAGGGAGCTTTAGTTTCTTCAGAGATCCACCTATAAATTATGGAAGGGGTTTGGTTTTTTCATTCTCTTAGGTTATATTTTTTCATTTTTTCTTAAATCAATCCAAAATAGGTGGTCTAGGAATCATATTTCAACTTATTTCAGGTTTCATCGTCATTCCATCCTACTTCCAATGATATTAGATTTCCTTATCATCAATAGAAAAGGTAGGGTGGTACTAGAATTGAGGTCGTTTTAATTATAGATCTAGAAATGTGGCATGATATTAGGGTCTCTCAATGGATGAAACTTACAATCCACTAATAAAGCAAATAGTCGTGGCAGTGGAAAGCATCTGCCTTCTTCAGTCAGTGGTTCTTCTCCATGATCAGTGAAAGTTTTGGTTCAAAATTTTATTAATGTCCTTGGGATTTTATTGGGATTTGTTATGGGTTATGTTCTTCATGAATTTGGATATCCGCCCATGAATTTGAGTTTAGGATCTCACATAGAAAGAGGATGGGATAGTGGGGTGTATTTTTAATGGAAGCAATAGAAAATTTAGGGGAATTTGTAGCATAATGAGGGTGGAAGGTATGGTTGTGTAAGTGTGGAGGAAGTAAAAAATAGAGGTATTAGGAGATAGAGAAATGGTAGAAGAATAGTGGAACAATATTAATTTGTTTCACAAATAGAAGTAGGTAATTTTTACTCTCGTGGTTGTATGGATGGATATTGGTACTAGTTAGCAGTAGTTGGGGGAGTAGTTAAAATACCATGAGTGAAAGTTGAATTGGATCTATTTTGGTGGTATCACTCATAACGGGTGTAGACCAATGCTGGAAGACACCACAGAAAATAGTAAAATTATCTCACAGAAGTAGCAACTGGTTGAAGTAAATGAATTTCATATAATGGTAGTCATTTTTTTATTGATGGTAACAGTCCTCCCCTTCTAATGGAAGAATTGTTTTTTACTAATGGTAACATGCATTTTATTTTGGATGTGGAACTGCCCAATAAACAACTTAATATTTTTTAATTCATACAATTTCTAATTAAATTCAAAAACAATGCAAAACAAAATAGCATGACTTTTCTCAATTAAAATCTAAAATTAAATTTCAAATTCATTTTAGAATAAAATCTATCAATTGAATTTATATTTTCAAAATCACAGTATTTCCATAATGAAAAATTAATATTTTAATCCAAATTGGAAATTGAATTTCAAAAAGGATTTCCATTATATTCCAAAATGGATAAATCAATTAAAAATCAAAAAATTTGTTTTAATAATTTCAATTCTAGAATAAAAAAAATATAATTTAAAATTTCAAAATCAAAATCAAAATTTCGATTCACATTATAATTCCAAAAATTAATACATAACTAAGGAACATATTTTGAGGCAATTAAAAATTATTTTTAGAATTAAACAATTCATAAAAAAAATATCTACGATTTTAATTAAATTAGGTGTATTTTTATTGAAGGAAATTAAAAAATCAAATTTTCAACTCTTATAAATTCATGCCTGCAATGATTATGTAGTGATGATTAAATCTTTTATCCCAAGACCATCCACAAATCTAAAAAAAATTCCCCTCCTAACTTAGTTTTTCAACCTTTGCGGTGATACATCACTACTTCAATAGCCATGTACTAAGGTAGGACTTAATTTTTCATTCCATACACTTGAGATGGAACTGTGCAGAGGAAGCATCACAAATATTGTGAATATCCTGAATAAAATTTCCTTACCCATATGTATGAGTTTTATTTATGTGGTGAGAAATATAAGAACCACATTTGGATGGATTCCTATCTTTTCAAGATACATAGTTATACCAAGACCTTCTTTATTTTTACCTTATATAAGGTCTAGAAAAAATCCCCCCTCCCTTCATATGAGAAAGATCTACATATAAGATTTCATTTGAATTTTTTTGTGGATCAATTCCCATCCTTATAGGATGTTTAGATGATCCCAGATTGTTCTAGTCATAAAAAACATAAATTTCCCTAACTCATCTTAGTGTCTGATCAAATCACCTATCATCCACAAGGGGCATCATTCATTCTCATCACTAAGATGTTATTATTTTACCTCATACGAATATCATATTTATTTAAGGGGGCACTATAATATGACTATGTATCTATAACCTTAAGTAAAAAATAAAAAAACTTACAAATCTTTCCCAAATTGTATATTTTTAAACTACATATCACAATCTCTTCATCGCATTACCCTAAAATGTATAAAACCTATATCCTTATCGCATTACATTAAAATACATAATAGTTTCATCCCTATTTGATGACATTAAACTCATAGACCATAATGCATTAGCACTCATTGTCAATGAATCATGATAGCCTGGACATGTTAGTTGAGGAACAAGGTGCTTCCATCACCTTTTTGAGAACCTCAATCAATAAATCGCACTTCATATATTGAATGTCACTGATTACCAGAAAGCTTTCATAACCCTTAGAGAGGAGAACATTAGGCTTTATGAGAGCCTTATTATTGACAATGCAAGAGTTATATTAGAATATGATCCCCTGGCCTATCAACCATAGTTTTCATTCCTATATAAAAAGATCCATGGATCCTCATGGTCCATAAGATCATGAAAATGATATCTATCAGCCAAGAGTGGTTTGTGATCATCCTTCATGAGTATTAACCTATAAAAAACTAGTCCAATTCGATAAGACAAGTCACCCAATATAGATCTTCACAAGGCCTCAAGAGAGCCTTTCTGAATGTTGGATGCTACTGACAATAGTGAGGGTCTAAAATATATATTGGGGATACTATACCCTCAACTCGGAGTGAAATAATAGTGGAAATAATCAAAACATACACAAGGACAAACATTAGAGTACACATAACAAACAAATTTGACACAAATCAATTATATAATAAATGGAATAAATTATACAATCTTATAGTCCCACAAGTACGAAAAATGTGAAACAGAAGGTCACCCACTGGGGTGAAAATATATATAATTAAAATTTAAAAATAAATACATCATACTCTACTGTCCACACTGAGATGAACAACATACCCAGTCTCAATGAGACTAAAGATTCACCATCCTAATAATAAGACTCCATATTACTATATCTACACAATCAAGAAATATTGGGCCTTATCCTCACCCATCATGAGGATTGTTCTTAAACCTAAAGGTAGACATCATCTCTGCACATACTCTAAGGAGAACCAGCAATGGTGAAAAATAAATCCTAGAATTCCACCCCCAATGGTGAACCTATAATGACCCAAAATTTTATCAATGGAAATTTAATTCTTATAGTTATTTCATATAGTATAAACCCCATAAAATCTCATTGAGAAAATAATACAGACATGATAAATTACAAATGGATGAAATAATATGTATTTCAAGAAATTAAGGAACCTATACTGATGGAATAGTAATTTGACGCTTGGAATAGAAACATGACCATTTGGAATAGTAATTTTTCCAATAAAATTGTAACATCACCTATGAAAGAATAAATAAAATTTATACATCTTACAAATTACAATATGATATAATTATATCATAGTATATGTAAATAAATATTTTAATAATTATTAATTAAGTGTTGGTATTTTTATAAAATATAAATTTGTATTCTTAATTTTTTAATTAATATAAATATGTAAAAGAAAATTTATTTTTATAAAATTGAGTAATAAATTAATATTTTGTTGTCTTATTATTATAAGACAATTTTATGATAACTTAATTAATTTCTCAATGTGTTATATAATCAGTTATAATTTTAAAATCTGTATTTTCCAAGAAAATGATGAATTTAATTAAAAACTAAATTTATCATATTTAGAATACTATTTTCATAAAATTGAGTTCATTTTTGAATTCTACACATTTAAAATTAGTTAGGGTGAATTTTTTTTGGAATTTTTCTAATGTACTTTAATTTTTGTGAATAGTAAAATATGATAATTTACGAAAAAAACTACATACGTTAATTTTTTGTGTCATTGTATAAGTAAGGCTGATGTAAGCCCAAAATATTTAACTCTACTTAATTATTTTAATATATTTATTTATATGGTTCAAAATATTCCTATTCTTGATCTAGAATAATAAACTAATGTATAAAACAATGAGAAAACACCCCTCTCCTCCACTATAAATACCACCCCACACAACATCTTCTCCTCACACCTTACAAGCATTGAATATTGTCCATGTTCTACCCAATACTATTCCCAAGACCCTCCTCCATGTATAAGATCCCATGGTCCCACGAAAACACCAAACCCTTTGTAACACCCCAAGCATCCACGGTACGCTTCTCTTTGAATAACGAAATAGCTTGCGTTGTACGCAACTTTGAGTTTTAACACATCATGACCAATCAAACTAGCCGTTATGAATAGTAATACCCAATTTTTCAAATATTATATTTTTTTCAAATTGGACTTCATTTTATGATTTTAAATATCAAAATTATCTTAGGGTGATTTTTTGGTATTTTCAGAAAACATCCAACTTTAAATGAATAGTGAAAACACTATGTTATTGTTTAAAAATGGCTCTTTATTTAAATAATTAGTTATTTTATTTAAATTTATTTTAGGTAAAAATAGATACATAATACCTATATATATTCAATGTAACTCATTGGAGTCATTTTATAATAAAATTAGATATATAAAATTTTATTGAACTATTTACCGTCTTTTACCCACCTTCTAAGCGCATTTAAAAATTTTCATAAAACATAATTTTACCACTTTTTTGAATTGAATTTCAAATATCTGAGAGACACAGTTGACATCATTATGTAAAATGTGGTTCAATAAGATGGAAATAATTTTTGGTGAATAGTAACTTTGGACTTTTATTTACCATGGTTAAAAGTAAATAGGGTAACTAAAGGTAAAAATGATATTATAATTACCCTAATACATGTCCTAATTCTATTGGATAAGTTTATTTTTCCCAAAATTAACACTGGGAATAAAATATTATCCTTTTTGTCTACTTGTATTAGATTAGGACATTTATTATGATTTTATTTAAAGAAGAGTTAAAAGTGTTAAATTCAAAGTTTAATAACAAAACCGATTTTAATATAAGGTTATACAACAAAAAAATTAGACTATAAATATTCATGAGAAAAATAAAATCAGTTCCTACATAATGTTATTTTATTTATAATTTTTAGACATCAAATATTTAAATTTATTAATGATAGAATGATGATGCAATAATTGCCTTATTATTCAAAGATTAAAACAATTGATATTATAAATATTAATATAATTGTAAATTGATACTTTTGATCAATTAAAATAATTTTTTAGGTTAATATGACATGTTAGGGTTGATTAAATAAATTTTTTTAAAGTGATAAAGTTGTTATGACTTAAAAAAACAAAATACCAAATAGTATCAAAATTTACATAAATGAGTTTTTTAAACAAATACTATATTATTAATTATTATAATTTTTCTAAAAATATATGGTTCAAATAAATGACTTATATAATGTTATATATATCAATAATGAATCACTTTGAGTTCTCTCGGCTTTTAATAGTATGTTTATTAACAATTTATTATAATAATACAAGAATATTTGGTAAAAATTATATTATTTTACTAAGATTTTATTCTAAAAGATAAGGTTTATATGGTGACATAATCCTATCTAAAACATATTGGTTGAGATTTTTTCAACCGATCCACACCTTATCCTTGAAATAAATCCTTTTCGAGCTTTATAAAGCTAATATGATTGTATAATAAAATAATATTTCAAGTTTTTCCTAAAGTGACACTCACCTCTCATATAAAAGGGTACTTACCCTTCTCTAAAAATTACACCTCCAATGCCATTTGGCTCAACCAAAACCTACTCAAATATCCCCCCAATTACCCTAAATTCTACCTAGAGGACTTAAATTGATCAGAAATCCAACCTAAGGATTCCTTTTGATCAACTCAAAAGGAAACACCCGAAGAAGAGGTAATAATTTCACCACCTCTTTCAAAGTTCTTTTCTTCTTACACTTCCTATTTATTTGTTGTTTCCATACCAAAATAATAACTCCAGTACCATATAAATACTATGGTGTTATTATAAATATGGTACAACCATATTCATTATTCTATCTATCCTATGAATGACAAGTCACCACAGGTGAGTACATACGGCTTACCGTCTCCACATCATGGTGTAGTTGGTTATTCAAACAGTTCATTATTTAGATGAGCACTTGAGCTCACACATTTCTATATTTTATTTTTTCTAGGATGTGAATAAGTAAATTATTAATTAACTACAGGGATATTCTAAGGGAGATGAATTTGTTAAAATGAGACACAAGGTTGTTTTTTTTTCATTTCATAATATGATGTAAAATTTATATTTGTATCTAGTATGTCCGAGGATACTAAACTAATCGGTTATTCTGAGTTTGATCCCTTATGATCATGCCAATGTTATGTAATAATGCACCGACTCTGGGTAACTAGGTTTGGGGAATTGTATTTGGTATCATATGTAGTTTAGCACAAACCTTGGAAGCTAGATTTAGAAAAACTCTAATTAGAGAACATTACCCTAAGATATACTTTTAGAATTAGTATAGAAGAAATTCCTAAAATTTAGGTAATATAGAGATTCTGTTAGTATTCCAAGAAATACATCCATGTTTGGATACAAGGAGGTAGAGGCAGATCGAGCATAGATGTACCTAGGAGTGAAAAGTCTAACAAGGAGTTTCAGGCTTGACCTAGGGTATCCTGGTACACGACAACGGGCCTTGTTGCACTCTTGGTTATGACACTCACGGAGGATATGATTAGATTAATTCACATTTTCTTTACAAACTATTATGAAGGATTTATGAGTAAATACTTCCTCAAAGAAAACATTTTTTTATTATTATGGTTTATATACATAAACTCTTTAATTTATGTTAAGTATTTTACTATTTTGGAATTATGTATTGCGATTCATAAACTAATTTAGTGTATTCCATTGTTTAGAATTGGTTCCTCGTAGAGGTAATGGAAATTGTATCAATTCAATTAATCCATGTAGGGATTTACCTACTACACAAGATAATTATAGTGGAGTTGGTGATGCAACCGGTGATGAACAACTTCTCACCATAATGGGAAAACTCACTCAGTTTATGAATAATAACCTTACCCGTATGGAGAAACCTGATCCACAACATAGAGGATCAGTGTTAGACTACTTCATGAGGCAAAAAACACCAACATTAAATGGGACTAAAAATCCATTTGTAGTTGAGTAATGGATAATTTCTTTAGAGAAAATATTTCATGCTTTTTGGAGTAGCAAAAGGGAAAAAGTTTTCATGGCAGTTTATCATCTCATAGGAGATGCAGATCAGTGGGGGTTATTAATTCAAAACACAATGTAATATCAAGAAGTATAAAATATGGAATGGATGGAGTTTAAAGATCATTTCATAGAAAAATACTTTTCTTGTGACCATCAATCGGATAAGGAAAGACAATTTCTGAGTCTGAGGAAAAATTCGGATGGGAATGTCACAAAGTATGAGGCTAACTTTACTAGGTTAGCAAGGCATGAAGAAAATTATATACATAACCCAAGGAGTAATATTGATCAATTATTTGATGGGTTAAAAACCTTTCTACATTGAGCATTAGTCTCATAATCCTTCTCATCATACGATGATATTGTCTCATGTGCTCTCAAGACAAAAAAGGAATTATCTTAGTCTTATGACTTTAAATCAAAGAAATAGAAGAAGAGATCTACTGAACACTCTGGAAATGGTAATAAGGGGAAGAATGGAAAAGTTAAATTTCTAATATGAGGTAAATGTCGGAAGAAACACCCTGGTACTTGCTTAAAGGTAATGAGAGTCTCTTACATGTGTGGTAAAAACAGACACCATGCTCTTCATTGCAAGGGAAATAAATATTTTTTCAATGTTGAATGCTACAATTGTAGAGAAATGGGGAATTATTAAAATTAATGTCCTAAGCACCAAGTAAACTTACCTCAGAAATGAAAAAGGGATAATGGCCAAGCTTATACGATCTCTACTGCGGAGTTTGAAGCTCGGAATGATGTGGTGGCAGGTAATTTAATGGTTTCTTAATGTTTAACCAATGATTTTTTTATTCTGGATCATTGAATTGTTTTCTTTATTCCCAGTTTGCTACGAAAATTAGGTATTTCTAATTTGATTTAACAAGGGAGTTGTTAGTCAAAACTCCTAAGGGAATTATTATTTCAACAAAGTTTTCTGAATCAGTTCCCATTAGGGCATATAAATATGCTTTATCTACTGATCTCATTACCATACCCATGATTGAATTTGATATAATCCTAGGTATGGATTGGATTTCAGACTATGATGCTAAAATTTTTTGTATGAAGAAGGAGGTTACAATTTTCAATAATGATAAGGAGTACCTTATCATTAGAGCAGAAAAGTCACCATATGATTATTATCTAGATCCACCCATATAGCTCTACTAAAATAAATTATTGGGGAGGAAGAGAGTGAAATAACTATGGGAGAGGAAAGATATATTCAAATAGAAAATGGAAATATTGTGCAAGAATATGTGGATGTGTTTCTAGATGATTTACCTGGACATCCTCGAGAATGAAAATTGAGTTTTCCATTGATTTAATTCCTAGTTCAAGGACCATATTGAAGACCCCTTATAGAATTTCCACTGTGGAATTATTTGAACTAAAGGAACAACTAGAGGAATTGAGTAATAAAGGATTTATTCTCCCTATTGTTTCTCTATGGGGATCCCCTGTTCATTTTGTTAATAAGAAAGATGGATCTATAAGGTTGTGCATTGACTACAGGGAGATCAATGCTATAATAATAAAGAACAAGTATCCCCTACCTCACATTGATTATTTATTCGATCAACTTCATAGAGCTCAATATTTTTCAAATATTGACTTTCAATCTGGATATCATTAATTGTGTGTGAAGAAGGAAGACATTCCAAAGACAGTATTTCGTACCAGGTAGGGGCATTATGAGTTTATAGTAATACCTTTTGGACTGACTAATTCACCCTCTGTTTTCATGGATCTAATAAATATATTTTTCAAGGAATATCTTGATGAATTTTTAGTGGTATTTATTGATGATATCTTGGTTTACTTCAAAAGCTATAAATATCATGAAAATCAATTGTGCACTATTCTAAAGAGTCTTAGAAGAAATGAATTATATGGGAAGTTTACCAAGTGTGAATTCTGGTTTCATGAGATTTCTTTTCTTGGCCATATTGCCCCTAAGGATGGAATCACTATTGATCCTTCTAAGACAATAGAAATACAAGAATGTCCAGCACCGATGAGTATAACTGAGGTACACAGTTTTATTGGTTTAGTAGGTTATTATTGGCATTTCTTCCAAGATTTTTCCTAATTTGCTAACCCATTAACCAAGCTCACATTTAAAGGGGTTAAATTTGTTTGGAAAAAAGTGTGAATAATGTTTTGAAGAACTGAATAGAAGATTATTCACTGGTCCTATCTTGACTCTACCATAAAGGAATGATGGGTTTGTTATTTATAGTGATGCTTCAAAGATAGGATTTGGTTACTTCTATATGTAGAATGGTAGGGTTATTTCCTATGCGTCACGGTAGCTAAAATTTCATGAAAAAACTATCTTCCTCATGGTCTTGAGTTAGTAGATATAATAGTTTCTTTGATGATATGGAAACACTATCTCTATGGTGAAAAATATGAGATATATACCAATCACAAGAGTTTGAAGTATATTTTCTCACAGAAATAACTCAACATGAGTCAAAGACGAGGTTTTGAACTACTTAAAGATTATGATTTCACTATACACTACCACCCGGGGAAGGAAAATATAGTGGCAGATACTTTGAGCAAAAAGGATCGTGGAGTTTTGAACAAGATAAGAGTTGAAAGAGATATTACGTTCATGGATCTAGTAAATATGGATATGGGAATAATCAAGGAAGGTGAAACATGAATAATTTTTCAAATGGTTTCCAATATAACTTTACTAGAAAGGATAAAAAATTCTCAGACTGATGATGAAGAGTTTTATATGAAAATTAAAGTTGTGAATGATGGTAGATTTATTGAATTCATATATGAAGATGGAATTTTAAACTTTGGTAAGAGACATTGTGTTCCTGACATACCTGATCTAAAAAGGGAATTTTTGGATGATTCTTATAGCTCTAATTTCTCTATACACCCTACTAGCACTAAGATATATAGAGATTTGAAGGAACATTTTTTGTGGGACGCACTAGTGGAAAAATACCTTATACCATTGGTTTGGAACCATTGGTATTTGCCTCCAAACAATTGTTATAGCCTATACCAACAGTTTGGAGAACTATTGGATAGTAATCCGTAGGGATAGATCTATACCAATGGTTTTCGGAAAACCATTGGTATAAGTAATATGAAAATCTATACCAACGGTTCCATAAAACCATTGGTATGTGTAATTCAAAAAAGAATCATTCGGTTGGTTTTGATCCCAGCACATCCCGTTTGTGATTGAACGACCTAACCACTAACCTAACTTACTTTTGTGAACATAATTTCATAAATATAAATAGGTATTTTCATAAGTATTTTAAATTTTTATTTATTTAATGTCCTATGTAAGAAGATTCCATTAAAAATACATGTACTTATACCAATGGTTCCCAAAACCGTTGTTATAGATCTATACAAATTATTTTGAGAACCGTTGGTATAGGTTCTTTGATTTTGGGACCTAATCCAATGGTTTTGGACAAGATATCGCTATAGGGGGACCTATACCAATGGTATGAGGTCAAACTGTTGGTATAGGGTCTCAATATTGGACCTATTCCAACGGTTTGACCAAAACTGTTGGTATAGATCTTATTTCCAGTAGTGACAACATGAAAATGGAGATTTATAATTATGTGTCAAGATGTATGGTTTGTCAACATGTGAAGGTTGGAAGACAATATCCTAGAGGAGTCATGAAACCTCTTCCCATACCTAAGTGTAAATTGGATGATATTACGATGGACTTTGTCATGGGGCTACCAAAGAATCCTTGAAGGAATGATGCAATATGGGTCTCTGTTGATCATCTTACTAATTCGGCACATTTTTTGATTATAAGACATGATTTGACACTTGAACTTTTAGCAAAACTATATATTAATGAAGTTGTAAGACTTTATGGAGTACCCCTATCAGTTTTTTCTAATTGTGATCCTCGTTTTACATCAAGATTCAGGAAAATTCTTTAGAAGGCCTTTGATACTAAACTTCAGTTGTGAATTTCCTACCACCCTCAAAATGATGGAAAATCAGAACGTACTATTAAAACCTTAAAAGACATGTTGAGATCTTTCTCACTTGACTTTCAAGCTATGTGGGATCGATATTTTCCTATGATATAATTCTTCGATAACAATATCTTCCATTCAAGTATTCAGATGGCACCATTTGAAGCGTTATATGGAAATAGATGTCATACATCAACTTATTAGGATGATGTTGGTGAAAGAAAAATAATAGGCCTAGAACATGTTGAGGAAACAATGGAAAAGGTAAAGGTTATCCAAACCCACATCAAATCATCTCAATGTAGGAAAAAGATCTTGGCCGATAACTGACGAAAGGATTTGGAATTTTAGGTAGGAGATCATGTTTTCTTGAAGGTATCTCCATGGAAGGGAGTTATAAAATTTGGTAAGAAGGGTAAATTAAGCCCCAGGTACCTCATCCCTTTCAAAATTCTAGAACGAATTGGGGCTATAGCTTACCATTTGGAAATGCCGCCAAGTCTCTCCAACGTTCATGATGTGTTCGACGTATCACTATTGAGAAAATACATGCTTGACCCAACACATGTACTCACATATGAAGAAATAAATCTGGACCCCGATCTGTCTTATTGTGAAGTGTCTATCAAGATTCTGGATACTAGAGAACAAGTGTAGAGAAACTGGACGACTCGTCTGGTAAAAGTTCTATAGAGAAACCATAAGATGGAAGAGGCAACGTGGGAACCCGATAAATTTATGATGAAGAGACACCCAAATCCTTTTATGTAGTATTATTATAGAAATTTCAAGGACAAAATTATTTGAAGGAGGGAATAATGTTACACCCCAAGCTTCCACAATATGTTTCACTTTGAATAACGAAATAGCTTGCGTTGTACGCAACTCTGAGTTCTAACACACCACGACCAATCAAACTAGCCTTTATGAATAGTAATACCCACTTTTTGAAATTTTATAAACTTTATTTATCAAAATAGACTTCATTTTTGGATTTGAAATATCAACATTATCATAGGGTAAATGTTCGGTACTTTTCTGAAAACATTCAATTTTTGATGAATAGTAAAAAACATTGTGTTATTGTTTAAAATTGAAATTTTATTTAAATAATTAGTTATTTTATTACATTTTTTTAATGTAAAAATAGATACATAATACATATATATGATCAATTTAATTCATTAGAGTCATTTTATAATAATATTAGATATAAAAAAAATTTATTGAACTTTTTACCGTCTTTTACCCACCTTCTAGGCGCATTTACCAATTTGCATAAAACGTAATTTTACCGCTTTTGTGAATTGAATTTCAAAAATCCAAGAGACATAATGGACATCAGTAAGTAAAATTTGGTTCAATAAGATAGAAATATTTTTTTGGTGAATAGTAACTTTTGACTTTTATTTACCACGATTAAAAGTAAATAGGGTAATTAAAGGTAAAAATGATTGTAATTACCCTAACACATGTCCTAATTCTATTGGATTAGTTTATTTCGACCAAAATCAGCCTTAGGGATAAAATGTTATCCTTTTGGTCCAATTGGATTAGATTATGAAATTTATTATTATTTTATTTAAAGAATTGTTAAAAGTGTTAAACTCAAAGTATAATAACTAAAACATTTTTAATATAGGGTTATACATAAGAAAAATTCAGCTATAAATATTAATTAGAAATATAAAAATATTTCCTAAATAATAGTATTTTGTTTATAATTTTTATACAATAAATAATTAAATTTATTTATGATACAATGATGATGCAGTAATTACCTTATTATTGAAAGATTAAAATAATTGATATTATAAATATTAATATAATTGTAAATTGAGACTTCTGATGAATTCCAATAATTTTATAGGTTAATTTGACATATTAGGGTTGATTAATTTTAATTATAACTGATAATGTTTTTATGACTTTCAAAAAAACAAAATACCAAATAGTGTCATAATTTACATAAATGAGTTTTTTAAAACAAATACTATATTATTAATTGATATAATATTTCTAAAAATATAAGATTAGGCTAAAGGGCTTAGATAAGTATATATATATCAATATTTAATCACTTTAAATTCACTTGGATTTTTATAGTAATTTTATTAACCATTTCTTAAAATTATATAAGAATACAGGGTAAAAGTTAAACTATTTAACTAATAGTTAAATCTAAAATATAAGGTTAATATGGTGACCTAAACCCATCTAAAACATATTTTTTGAGATTTTTTCAAACCATACCCACCTTAGACTCGAAATTAATCATTTTTGAGGCATTATAAACCGAATATGATTGTATAAAAAAATATTTCACGATTTTCCTAAAGTGACCCTCTCCTCTCTTATAAAAGGGTAATTCCCCTTCTCTCAAAATAAAACTTCCAAATCCATTTGGATCGGCCAATTCCTGATAAAATATCCCCACAACTACCGTCACATATACCAAAAGTACTTACTTTGATCATAAAATCAACCTAAGGAGTCCTTTTGATCAACTCAAAAGGAAACACCTGAAGAAGAGGTAATAATTTGTCACCTCTTTCAAAGTTCTTTTCTTCTTCCACTTCCTCTTTCTTTGTTTTTGCATACCAAAATAATAAATCTAGTACCTTAAACATATTGTGATATTATTATAAATATGGTACAATCATATTTATTATTCTATGCATCCTATGAATGACAAGTCACCATACGTGTGTAAGTACAGATTACCGTCTCCACGTCGTGGTGTAGTTCGTTTTTCAAACACTTCATTATTTGGATGGGTATAATAATGAGTATAACTAATGTAAATAATAAATATAAAAAGTTAATTATTATTCATATATATATATATATGATATACAATCCAATTACATACAATTTCACCATCAATAGAATGATATTGTCGATGGTGCGTACGTACGGATTACCGTCTCCACGAATGTAATGAAATTCATTCCCCCTCATAACCATTCAAGAATAATTTTCATTTTATGATTAAAAAATAATGTTTAAGAACTTAATTTAATTCTGGATATGAATCAAATACATCTTATCCAAAACAAACATGGCTTACATAACTAAGAATATCAAGGAAAACAAATCAGTTAACACCTAAAAAACGATACTACTGAAATATTATTAACAAAGAAATATTATAAGATAATATATGATATCATATTTATGTATGTGTTTCTTTTATAATTTAATAATAATTATTTAAAAATTATACAAGATTTTAACATACCCTCGATAAAAAAAGAATAAGGTAAGGGTTAATTCTACAATATCTTCATTATCTGAGGTTGTTAATACGTGAGTATCTATTGGGACCTCTTTATCATCCATATCCATGTTTCTTAAAAATGTATTTCAAAAAAATTAATATTTCATAGACTATGGGTTAAATTCATTTATACCCTTGTTTGACTCTTTATAAATTTTTTATAAAGAAATATTTCCGTTGTTTTTCAAATAAGGTCCTTTACAACCTTTTCGAGAAAATTAAGGAAAGAATTTTTTTTTAACTTATAAAGCTGGTGCGGCTATTTTCCACCATTATGACACCATTGAAGCTTCCCTTATAATCTTAAAACAATATTTTCAGAATAAAGTTTTTCTTTTATAATTACATGAATTTTAAATTATTTCAAAATAGAAAGAGATATTTCTCTCAAACATTTTTGATTTCATCTATGTCATCATCCTTTAATGAATTTTACACTTGTTTGAAGTTTATTTATTATGATATAATATTCCATATTGTATTAAAGTTTTTTTGATATGTTTGACTATGGATGTGTAATTTCTATACTATTCATGGTTTATGGTAAACGTTTTAACATTTCGTATGCTACTTTTATTATAAATGTTAATGTTATGATTTAACCTTTTCATATGAGGAATGCATTGGACTTAGTGAGTGAAGGGTGGAGCATGCTATAGCTCCTCGATGCATCGGTAGGTATCATGAGACAAACTATTTCTTGGAAAAGGGCCTTAACAAAATCTTATTTGTATTATTGGTACGTGGCCTTGACAATGTGGTTATGACGTCTAGCATTATGCATTCCATCATTATTAAATTGGATATTGATATTACATGTGAGTATTGAACTAGTAGTATATCCATGTGAATAATTAAATGGAATTATTTTATTTATCTTTTCTATATTATGCGGAATTCTAATTTTAAAAGTCTTGTGTTTTAGTCTGAAACATTGCCTTTAATGTTTATTCTTATTTATGAAAGTTTCCGCTATGTTGTTATCCTTTCTGAGAACCTCATATCACCCCATTCTATGTTATATTTTCCCAAGATGTGAATAATTATATTATGAATGACCTTTAGGGATAGTCTATGGGAGATAAATTTGTTAAAAGGAGACATAATGTTTTTGTTTTTTATTTCATAATGTAATGTAAAACTTTTATTTGTATCTAGAACTTCCAAGGATAAAAAACTGATTCATCTTTCGGTATTCGATCCCTTGTGATCATTCCAATGTTATGTAATAATTCACCAACTTTGGTTAACTAGGGTCAGGGCATTACACCCTTTTCCCTAAGGATGTTCTCAAGGAGGATAAATTCAAGAGGTAAAATCATCTTTCTTTTTCTTTTATTTTCTTTTCAATCTCATTTATTTTATTATCTTCTCCTAAACTCCTACTATACAAGAGGCATGATATCTAAATTGTATTTTATATACATGAAATTTATTATTTTAATGGAATAATTCATCTTCTAATCTCTTCCATTTTTCATTTATTCTAAAAAAGTAAATATCATCTCTAGTGTGTCGATTTATCGCCACTATGGACGATGTGTTTTCCTTTTTCACTACTTCCTTAAAGACTGGTCATAAAACCATAATTATGGTTAAATAAGATTTAATTATACATAGTTTAATTTATATAATGTTTTTCAGGTAATATATAAATATGATATTAAATAAAATGATATGAGTTCATAAAATCCACCATATCAATTAAACCATTTTCATTAACTATTTATCTAATGATTCGTCCTGATACCATATAAATAAATGATATATAAGATAAATTAATCTTATGAAAGTTAATTAATAAAATATAATTTCAATTCTAGATAAATATCCCCATTTTACATGAACTTCCATACCCATATACAAGCGAACAGATCAAGAAATCCAAAAACATAAACACGCATAAACGATGAAATTAAACTCTATAACCCATAAAAAAGACCATAAATGAACATAATGAATAAAATGAATTTATAAAATGTTATTTATTTGTTAATTAATGAATTTAATTTTATTATACAGGATATTAATGTGAAGGAAGAATTCAGACATAAGGTATGGGGATTCTCAAACCCAACTCTCTTTCTTTGGGTTTTTTCTCTTTCACTCCATTTTCAGTATGGATGTTGCTTTAATGTTTCTTTAATATCATTTTTTCGTACATTTTATTTTATAGGATATATATGTCTTAATTTTTTTTTAACAAATATATTTTTCCAAAATCACTTTTATTTCAAAAAAAAATACATCTTTTACTTCTCGTGATATTCTTTTTTCATCACTCAATATTGATGATTCTTATACCGAGAATGTTGTTCCCTATTTTATTTGGGAACCCCAAAGTTTATTCATGAATGTATGGTTTTTAAAATGAATCCAATTACTTTCCATGGGTTATTTTATGTACAATATTGATATACATTTGATGTGGAATGAATGATAATGAAAATGTTATGATGTTATGGGTGTGCCCAGAATTATATAGCACATATAAATGTTATGATGTGAAAGGTTCGATCGAAATTATATAGTGCTCCATTGAATTGGGTGATATTATTTATCTCATTTGATAAATAGAAATATGTGTGAACAAGATGCTAGCATTTTTCACAACTATGTGTGGTATTTGACCACTAAGACATTATATTTCATTTTTATGAATTGAAACATTCCATATCTTTATATAATGCTTCTAATCATAATTATTATGATGATTTTATGATGATGATTATGCTCAAAAATGTTTTATATCTCATATGAATCCTCTTATTGTACTTTTAGATCACTCCTTATTTTGATGTATATCCTCAGGTGAATACTCATACTAAGGGGAACACGAAGGCCAATAAGAATCTAGAGAAGAAGGAATTAAATAAATTTTTATGTTGTATTATGTAAAAGTTATGTATTGTTATAATTTTCCCAAGACACTAAAACTTTTGATCCAATATTTTTTGCATTATTATGTTTTTTATCTTTAAAATGATGTAATAATCATATAAGAAAAATTAGTATCTCTATAGTTGGTGTCAGAGCGTGGTTTAGTTAATTTGGGAATTAGTATTAGAGAGCCTTAGTAAAAACACATAGTATGAGACTAATTATGTGTAATAACCCAAGCATATTTTTTTAGAAAAATGATAAAAATAGGGATACCGCAAGATATTCCTTCACAGTTAATTGAACAAATGAATAAATTATCTATTGATGACCTTTTTACTTATGTTTTGTTCAAACCTATTCAATTTTAGAAAATGGTGGGAACAGGGAGAAACTAGGCCAACAACCCATGTAAGGTATAATCTAGTGATTTTATGAACGACATCCCCAATGCCTTGGGAGGGCGGAGTTAAAACTTCTATGGAGATGATTACCCAACTATCCGAGGAAATGAACAATAACCAAAATTATGTGGAACATATCCTTCACTTAAGAGGGATAAGCTGGCTATTGAATCTTTTATGTGGTAATGACCACTGATGTTTAGTGGATCTTATGATCCACTAGTAGTAGAAAATTGGATCAACTCAATGGATAATATCTTTATATGATTCACTGTTTTGATATAGAGAAGGTGACTTTGGCCATCTATCATTTAGATAGAGATGTTGATCAATGGTGGGTATTGATTAGGAACACCAAGAAAATGGATGAAATTAATGATATGGGGTTGGAAGACTTTTAGAAAATATTTCTTTACTAGTATTTCCCTTAAACCCTTCATACAAAGATAGAGAGAGAATTATTAGATTTGAAGAAAAAGGAAGATGAACTGTTCACGGATTAAGAAGAAAATTTTGCAAGCCTTCCAAGGTACGCCTTAGGTTTTTTATTAATAATGATATCAATATAGATAGATTTTTTTTTTGTATTTTAGAACCACACCTTAGAAAGGTTCTAGCAATTCAGAACTTTTGGAGTTATTAAAAAGTTGCTTGATATTCTCTCAATGTGAGGATGAAGTTTGGAGAATGGTCCCCTGGAAACTGTGATATGAAATGAAATATGGATTTTCAAGATGCAGTATCTAATGAAAAAGGTGGAATGAAAACTCAAACACTCCCATGTAAAAAACGTGGTAAGAAGCATCATTGTAATTTCCTCAAAGGGATGGGTAAATTCTATAAGTATTGTAGAGAATTGTATCAATATCATTAATATCGAATAGATATAAGGAAGTAGAATATGTTGTGGAAGAAAAGAGAGAACCACATATGGTTCAATGCTTCATTTTTAGGGAGTGAGGGCACTATGAAAACCAGTGCACTAAACCTCGAGTTCTCAAGGGTAATCAACATTACCATCCACCAAAGCCAAAGGGGAAAGGTTTATCTTATACCATTACTACTACTGAGGTGGATCCTAAAAATGATGTGGTGATAGGTATGTTGGTTATTTATTAAATAATAGTGAAAGTACTATTTGATTATAGTTCTACAAATTTCTTTATATCTTGTAAGTTTAGTAGAACTATTCAAACACCACCTCAAAATATGGAGGTTGAGTTATTTGTTAGAATAAAAAAGGGTGAAATTATTACATCCAAAGTATATAACTCCTCCATGGTTAATTTTTATTGACTAAATCTCCTAAAAATTCTTTTCATACTTCATTTGGTGTAGTTTGATGCTATTTTGGGCATGGATTGGCTATATTTATACAAATCCAACATCAACTATCGGGAAAGGTAGATCAATATTCACATCTATATCCATCCTCTAATTTTTTAAAAGTGTAAGGGGATGAATCTTATTCAGAATCATCATCTCAATTGTAAAAATTATTACCTTATGAGCAATCATATCTCACTCAAATGAATGAGATAAAGGAGACAATCATGCTCAAATAAATGCCCATTCTGAGGGATTACACTGATGTTTTCCTCGAAGAATTTTCTTGTCTTCCACCTGATTAAGTGGTTGTGTTATCAAATGAACACATTCTTGGATCTCTGCCTATATTAAAGAAACCTTATAGAATGGCCACTATTGAGTTAGAGGAATTGAAGAAGTGGTTATAATAGAATCTAGAAAACATTTTCATAAGCCCGAGTGCCTTACCATGGGGTGCACCGGTCCTCTTAGTCAAGAATAAGGATGGATCAATGGGAATACGCATTGATTATTATGAACTCAACAAAATCATGATAAATAACAAGTATCCCCTTCCACATATATATTAATTTTTTGATCAACTACATGGGTCCACTTATTTCTCTAAGGTGAAACATTGGTCGAGATATCAACAATTAAAGGTGAAGAAGGAAAATATTCCCAATACTACCTTTTAAATGTGGTATCGACATTAGGAGTTCATAGTGATGCACTTCAGAATCACTAATGCTCTAGAAATATTCATGGACTTAATTAATAGAGTCTTTAGATATTTCCTCAAAAAATTTGTTATAGTCTTTATCGATGATATTCTTATATACTCCTAGAGAAAGGATGAGCCTGAGAATCATTTAAATATTTTGATAAATAATTTTTAAAGGGAGAAAATTTATGAAAATTACCGTAAATATGAGTTTTGGATAGAGGAAGTATCATTTTGGTGGAATGTTATCGCTAGAAAAGGATTATATATAGACCCTTACAAGACAAAGGAAATCAAATAGTGTCCCAGGACAAAATATGTAATAGAGATCCATAGTTTATTTGGTATAGTTGGGTTTTACATGCGATTTTTTGAGAAATTATCATGATTTTAAAAATCCACTAACCATGCTGACTTTAAGGGGAGAAAAGTTTTTCCAGGCCAGTGATTATGAAGACTGTTTTGAAGAGTTATAAAGAGGTTTATCACTGCACCAATACTCACACTACCAATATTTGGGAAACTATTTATGGTATATATAGATGATTCAATGATTTTATTAGTTTTTTTACTGATTAAAAATAATTATGTGATATCCTATTCCTCAAGGAAGTTAAAAATTCACGAGAATGACTTTTCCACATATGATCTGGAGTTCGCGGTTGTGATATTTGTATTGATAATCTGACAGCATTATCTCTATGGGGAGAAGTGTGAAATATATACTGATATCATAGTGAAAGATCAAAGGTACTCAAATGTCTCCAAGATATTGGACACATATTCCTTCTTTGAGAAATATCCATATGTCCTTAATTTATGGGGTCATATTCTACTAGAATTCAACCTAATTAGGCTAAACATTATCTAAAAATACCATGAATTATTGTAAATAAAACCTTATATTCCTTGATTTTATTTATCTTATAGTTTTCTCTATCACAATAGGAGGTTGGGTATGTATGGAATGAGTTTCTTCCTAGAGATTATGACTAGACCATAGAGGCTCAACATGAGAGGTCTCTTCAACTCTTTCCCACTATTAGGATTTCATCCAATATTAATTAGGAGGTTTAGAATCCCCATCATCATAATTATTGGGTTGATCCTTTTTACCATGATTTACCCATCTAGAGATCATTAAAACTTTGAATTGGGGAATGTTCATTGTTAATATCCCTTGAGGGTATGATGTGATACAGGCTTCATCATACCTAGAGGTAAACCCAATGGATGCACTTGGAAGAGGAAGATTAATTACCACTTGAGTTACCTCCAAATATAAGAGGAACTAGAGTTTTTGGTCCACAATTGGGTGATTCTCTAATTATAGATGAATGTTAGGGGATATTATTGGTTTCTTAAGGCACTTAAATTTATGTGAAAATCTATAAGGAACATAGGATTTACAAATAATCTTACCTTTAATCTGGGTTTCTAGTACACTATCTCTGAAAGTAATCATGCATGATATCAATTCAAAATTATCTTTTCCATTTTCAGTGAATGTCCCCATGGGAAGAAAACTATATGGAATGAAATTTAATTCTTTTAATATGTCCATATTCTTTAAAAATTCACTATACTTCAAAGAAATGGGTTGGATTCTAGAAAAAGCCTAAACGAATGGTTGAAACTGTCCTCTGGAACTCTAATTTTACTTAGTATGACATATGAATTAATGTCTTCCACAACCCACACCCACAACACCTAAAATTTAAAATTAATTTTGAAAGATGACTTCCCTGTATACACATGAAATAAGCACTGGTGAATCCTTTCCAAGATGGGATCTGCCAACCCTATGTGATTCCCCTCGACTAAATTGGATGCCACAATAAATTTTCCCGAAATTACACCACCATTTGGTTCCATAACCTGTATCATTTAGGTGATTAACCACATTTCTAAGAAGTTAGGGAGACATGTCCTAGTGGGTATATCAGACTTGACTGCGTACCCCTATTAGATATACTCCACTTGTTCTAACGTTGGCCAAAATATACCCGGAATTCCCCGATTTTCGATCAGAAGACATAACATTGGATGTTTTTATATGGATACCTCACCCTTGGGGTCCAAGAAAAAATTTATCCATGCATCAGAGTGGACATCCACCTCATGCAAGGGTCTTCCTTCTTGATATCCTGAGATATCTCTAATATCTAATGAGCTAAAAAGGATTCCCTTTTAATAATGTCTCATGTTTCTTTCAGAGAGATAAACTCACCATACATATCTCCAAGTATGGGGTCTCTAGAGATCTTGTAATCATACCATAAGCTAATAAAAAATTCCCCATGTGTCATATGTAAGGTGTTGGTCTCTAGACTCCATTGACATAATAACTAATGGATAACATCTAGATTCTTATATTCATTTGTCTGGGCCACCTAGAAGACCTCATAAATGTCAAACACCTTTAGCTCAACCACAAATTTAGTACAAGTTTAATGCACCCAGTACACCCACATACACTCTGTTTTGACATCTTCTTCAAATTAGAGGCCCCAATCCTCCTTCTAGCCTTTTGATTATTCTATCATGGAAGCACAGAAGATATATTAGTAGTAGTGCCGATTTGACCCAAGAGCACGAGGCTTAAAATCTGGATCAAAATTATTGTGATTCATATCACATGACAAGGGTACCATTCCATCATTGATATATATTTTACTAGGAAATATGTTATCTATAGTAACATTTGTGTACCCTTGGAACCAGGAAAGCGAAAAATAATTCTTTATATTTGGGATGAATATGTATTTTAGGAGTCTGGGGCCATAAAGTGGCATATGACCACTCTTAGGGTATTCATGATGATATTTCTTCAAATTATTAACCAAATATGGGAGATTAGTGTCATGTACTTCATAATAAATTGGACCAATGACGTCCAGTATCTTCTTGATGTGTGCATTTAGTTGTTCATCAAGGACTCCAACCTTTTGAGCAACCATTGGAAGTATGTAAGGAAATACTGATATTTTTATTAGAGTTAAAGTCTTATTTTGTAAAATTATGAAATTTGTAAAAGGATTGGCCTCGTGAAGGTCACCACACATACAAAACTCACCCAGGTGGCCCTACATAGGCCACCCACCTAGGTATCCCTGCGCAGTCCACTTTCCCAGGTGGTTGTGCACAGGTGACTCACTCTGGTGGATGGGTCACATAGGTGAATTCATATTGTGTTTACATGAGTAGATATATAGATTAAGTCCTATTTGGATGACCAAAATTATTAGAGTAGATGGATGAAAGATCAATACAAGTGGGAGGAAAGACTGTAGGTAGGCCATGCTATTTATACATGTATGTGTACTTGCAGGACAAGCCTATATGATGAACCAGTATGATCCATAGGCATGATGGGCTTGCATGATCACCATATGTATCTCATCCATTCACCTATATATATCATGTAATTCAAGAAATAATGATCTCCAATACTGACTATGAATATACAAAAACATGTGGATTCCAACAAATGAAGGATACATCATCATTTATATTTCTCTCTACCTCATGATCATACACTCTTATTTCGATTAGATCCAATCTTGAGTGAGGGGGGGGGGGTTGTTGAAACTATCTTCTTCGCATGAAGATGATAATTTTCAAAAGAAAATAAATCAAATAATAGACAAATGAAAAGGCATAAAGGATCCAAGGTGTTCTCCCAAGTGGTATCACATGAATCCCAATCCACACACCCAATTCCATCATGAATGACTAATCTGTGCATCCATCCATACTGTGAAAGTCCATCCTATGTGGTTAAACCCTGAAACTCCACCCCACGTGAAGTCATATGTGTGGAATTATAGCATAAAAGACCTAATAAAATTGAATCCATCACACAAGGTCCCAAAATTGCATATAAATAGGACCCTTGGTCTCCAAATTTTACATGAATAGAAGATAGAGAGATTGATTGAAGCTCTACTCACCCAAGTCTCTCACCCATGTCCTCTAAACCCCCAGGTTGTGCCTAGAGCCTATAAAAAATAGGGAATTAGTAAAGTTCAATGAATTGAGGCCTCTCAAGTTATATAATACCAAGAACCTTGAGATGAACCATCTTCCCCAGTCAAAACTACTAGGGTAAAGGACCCTTCTACAGCTCAAAACTTGAGTGTCCTTTGTCCAAGGACACCAAATAAGACCCTTAGATATGGGATCAAGGCCTTGACCAAGTGTTGTTTTCGAGGTTATTCATTTCCCAAGATTCATATCTAGCTTACATACAACCACCCCGTGTGAGACATCCCCAACTCACCCATGCCTTACTTAGGAGAAACACATACAGCTCCCCCAGGACTTACCTGGGGGAAGCACTTATAACTCACCCAAGAAATAATTAGGTGAATCAATTCTAGATATCCCTTGTCCACCATATGCGAGAAACTCTTCATCTCGCCTAATCCCTAGCTGGTTGAGCTACCCTTTAAGCCCTCTTTCATACCACCAATGGAAGGGAAACTATTTTCATGGATCCCTCGTCCAAGGGGACCAAGATAAAACCTCCCCTAATGTCTCAAAAAATGTATGATCATAACATATGGCACACTATCTTGTACTCTAAATTATGCATTCTTGTGGTAATGAAAGTCCCACATTTATCCTACCCAATGGGTGGGATCCTTATAGTGTTCTCAATTATACATTCCCATAGTAATGAGGATACAAACCTTAGGGATGATAAATGATGGATTATCAGTATAATTGGTGACACATGTTCCCAAAATTTAAAGAGAATCATGCTGTATCCATATGGACACATAAGCCTTGATCCCCATGGTTTGAAAATAAGAGAGAATACAGGAACACATAAGCCTCGTTTCTCTTCATGACTTCCCCATCATGACTCCATATTCATCTACAAGTAGACGAGGAGAAAGTTCCTATATAGGGAATCCATACTAGAGTAATACCCTAGTATTTATTATGGGGTATTCCCCTTCATTCCATATCCTCACCATCATCCACTAGTAGATGAAGGAGATTGTGCGTATTTCTAGATCTTATGCTTTCTCTTGTTTCTCACACCAATAATGAATCACATGGACTTATAGGTTAGTGATGATCATGTCATCAGAAAAATAAAATAACTAAAGTGGTCCTGTTATTTGTTATAATCCCCATCCATGTTATCCCCACCTCAAAGGTTTGTATTAACAATGAGGCAACCCAATGGGCCTTCTAATAGGTGTAACCCCCAACCTTTCGAACAATACAGGCTTTCATTTATTCCCAAATAGGATACATAGGAAGATTCCATGAGTTTAAAACCTAATGAATAAACTCATTGTAATCTTCTATGGGCCATATTATTAGAAGGGTTATATCCAAATTGGGAGGCTATATCCCTTCAAAGTCCTCTGGTCCATTTTTGTACAAGTCCCACACCATCCTTGGATAGGAACCTTTCGCCTAGATGTCCCGACCGCATGATGTTAAACTACATGGCTTGTTCCTTGTCACAAGACCATAAAAGGTATGATGTGTCCCATTAAGTGGAAATTAACTATACACATTCTGATTTGTTTGATAAGGATACATAGGAATCCCTTTTTAGGGTTCTAATCCCAACATCAAAACAACTCTAATCTTCTAAGATTATGATAAATTCTAGAGTGCCCCATTGCATGGATTAAAACTAGAATCAGGGCAATAAACGATATAAGAATCCATAATCCATATAAATGGTACCATCGATTGAGAACCATAGCTACATAAATATGTCTCCATCAATGAATAAACTCATATACATACTGATTATTCTAAATACAATACATACTGACAATTTATTCTTAATATGATAATGACATAGTTTATATTTTTATATAATAAGTGATTCAAAAATATGTATTAAATCTATAAGAGAGTCTTGGAGTAGGTAATAATTACACACAAAAAGGTATGATGAGAATGACTTCCCATCCTGTCGACCAGTGAGAGCCCCTAAGTGTTGCTAGAATCATTTTCCAATAACCATCTGCCTTTGGAAAGTAGGTTATAGAACATCATGAATAAGGAAACCGTTGGATGTTTCTGGTTCCATGAATAAACCCCATTGTAAAATCCTTGGAAAGGACGTGGAAATAAAAAGTAGTTCCTGAAATTAAGGGTTGTGAAACCACAAAAATTTCCATTCAAACCCCACATGATCGTTGGGAATGAAACAAAAATGGTGAACAAGACGTGAACCTCACAATTACAAAAGAATGTAGGATTACACACATCAATCCATTTTTCTCACCTTTCCAAATGAAACAAAAATAGTGAGACCAATGTGAATCTCATAATTAAAAAATAAATTAGGTTTATGTACATCAATCCATTTTTATTACATTTTAAAACAAAAAAACACTATTACATGTTAGTGAATTAAAAGGATGGTCATACCCTTGCTAGTTTAGAAGGTAGGTGAATTTTATATTTTAGAGTTAGATTGATAGAGGGAAGTTTCAAGTGTGATTTTAATGTATTAATAGATTTGGAGATATGGGATCAGAATACTTGATATTATTTTTAGGTAGTTGTTAGTTTAGAAAAGGAGTGGGGGTGGCTACAATAGGCACAATGCACCTAGTTCAACGACACTGGACACTTAGTGGGACAACCAATAGTGTTACACACTAGCTTTGTCCATTGAGTGGAGAGTGATATTCCATTGGGTACTCTATGATCCACTAGGTATGTGGTTTTAGATTTGGTGCCAAGAACTAATTTATTTTGAACAATCATTTAAAAAAATATTAATAAACATATTATCATAAAATGATCGTTATTCCACATAACATTAATATGATAAAGTCCTTAAAGTATTTTTCAAATTGAAAGGTTATAGCAGTCCCCCATTATTATCTAAACCTAGAGATTTCGTGACAATATTCTTAATCACAAATCTCATGGTCTAGATAACATCTGATTGATGGGAAACATATAATGTTTGACTCTTAAGTGGTGGGGATCATAAGATATTGATACTTCTTCTCATGAATTTCTCACTTAATTATCACCAAGAAGGGAGTTCAAAAGGATATACACACCCATAATAATTTTTCATTTTTATGTTTCATTGGATATTCTCATATAAAAACATGTGTATTAGTCCTTAGATGTAATATTATTATTAATGTGTATCATGAATCACATACTTTAATGTATGGATGAAAACCGTGAGGATATATTCTCATAGAAAAGTATCATATGTTGAATACATCATAAGTGACATGTCATTAATTAAATAAATCAACAAATGAGTTGTAATTTCCTTGTTATTAGAAGAAGATATATAGAACCCTATTATTGAAATGGAATTGTTGGATTAAATCTACGGTCATAACAGTTCATCAAAAATTTTATTCTAGAATGTTAAAGAAAAATAAATCAAGCATATGGGGTGATGACATGAGTATGCATCCAATTTGATATGATATTGGTAGTCAAAGGGAAAATATTACAAAATTGCATTCTTAGGAATATTGATGTCTTTGAAATATACACTTCCTTCTATAGGTGTGTCTTGACTTGTTGTTAGATGTAAATCTTGGAATTTAAGTAAGTTAACTTAATGTATCAATAAATAGGGCTACATGGTTATGAACTAAGTGTATCGAGAATCCCATTAAATTATAGTAAATAACCTATTAAAAATAAGTATTATTCTCAACCTATGAAATAATAATAATTCAAGCATTGTTTATTGTATAAATTCAATCATGAGATATTTGAGTATAGAATATGCGAGTTGAATGTTATATCTTATTTATCTACTCACAATCTTAGTGAATAGATTAATATATATATTTATTTAGTTTATTTAATATTAGAATAAATATTTTTTCACAAGTTTAGTGAATATAATATTTATCTATTTATTGAATGAATAATATTTATTTTAATAAATATTTTATTATTACAGGTTAAATAAAATCCACAGAGGGTAGACAGGTTGAGATAATGGCTTGATGGAAATGTTATATTTTATTTAATATCATTTAAATAAAAATTATTTTATTTATTTAAGAAATTACATTAACACATTTCATGGAATATATTATTTTTATTATTATTAGACATGGGGTATTACATAGATTAAATACATTGATTAGGTCTTGAATGAAATTATTTATGTTTACATTTTGTATATAAAGAAAAATATATCACAATTATATTGAGATACTTATTATGAACAATGAAAAACTCTTTAGAATTCTATTAATCCCTAGAGAGAAAATCTTCTCACCCTCTCTCTCTCTCTCAAAAATATAGATAGAATAGAAGAACCCTTTGTTGTAAATAATAATGAATGATGAAAAACCCCTGTCTCTACCATCCCAACACTCGATGATTCATATATCAAGTGTGAATACACTTAGAGGAATCCTCACTTGGATTATCCACTATAACGATAGAATGAAAAGAGTTAAAATAGAAATTTATCAAGAAGGGTTATTGTGTTTTGAGGAAAATCCTATTTTAAATCAATTATAAATTAATTGTGAAAGATCCTCTCTTTGACATTCTGTAGCTGAATCTATCAAGTTTTTAAAATATTATCCATTTAAACCAAAGAAAAACCAAAATTCAAGAATTTTTCCACCACTTTCACCGTGCCCCAAAACCCTTAAGTGGTATCAAAGACGTCACATTTTAATTTATAATTATTAATAAATTATTTTGATAAATTTTCTGTGTTTGATTAATTTTTTTCATTTCCAAAATTTCATTCATAATCTAAACGTCAAGATAACATTTCATCTAAATTTTCTTGGAAAAGAAAAGGCCAACACATGAAAATAACACTCAAACAAATAATATTTATGTGCCAAGGTTTCCAAATTCATGACATGGATAAATGTTGTGTAGTTGTAATTTACACGTTGTGTATCCATGGTTAACCCACACAAGATGAATTTTAGTCTTTACTGTGAAACCATTTTTCTGTCAAGGAAGTAGATCTTATAAAATAAATTATTATAGAACTAAATTGTAAATATTATATAGAGATGGTATAGTAGTGGAGAAAAATTCTATATATTTGGAAGATGTCAAGGTGAAAAATATCAATTATAATCTACCATCTATCAATCTAATGGTGGAATGTGAATATGTAAAGGACTTGCATATATTTTTTCTCCATTAAGGTTATGTACGTTTTCCCCCCTATGATTTTATGACAAATGGGATGTATAAGTATCTTTAGGAGTATACTTAAGATTATTTTACCAGAGTTTCTAAAATAGGTCAATGAGTACTGAAAGATGAATTTGAGGTAGTTAGAGTACTTGAATAAATGGAGGGATGTCCATGGATTTAAAATCTATATGGACCTCTCCCTATGAAGATTATAAGTTAGTGATAATTAGTTGCACTGGCTAGATTCTACTATATTTACTAGGGTTGTGAAATTTTTTTAAAGGACTTGTACATTGTAATAATATTTTGATCCCTTGAATAAAAGTGAAATAAAAATTCCTCCCATGTATTAGGACTCATGTTCAAACCATGTAAAAATATTTTGGTGTTATTTTACCATTATTTATTTCAATCATTGTTTTTTTAAAAGTTCTTGCCTAAATTATACAAAGGTCAGTGATTCAATGTGGTGAATTAGGTGTAAATGTATTCTAAGTTATAGTGCATTGAGTTAGTTAGTTAATTATGTTACTTTTTTCACCTTTTAAATTATATATGAGTAACTTATATTAGTTTAGTCATAGTTTACATCAGACCCAATAAGTGGTATCAGAGCTCTGGTTATAGAGCTTCAGATGACTAGGCCCTAACAAAGATGATTCAGAGCTGAGTTTAGTAATATCATTCTATCATTTTCCTTATAGAATAATTATGGTAAATAGTTTATAATAACTCTTATGAATTTCTATTTTTATAGGGATTTAACTATCCATGGAAATTATCGAATTTGATGAGGGTATGTTGCATGTGGAGAAGTTAGATGAAACGAATTTTGGATTTTAGAGGATACATATAAAGGATTGTGTACTATATAAGGATATTGATATAACATTGATGGGAAAATAGTGAAAATAGAAGAATAGATAATAATGAGAGAGTCTATATAAGAAATAATTAGTGTTATTTCAAATTACATTATCTCGGATCATGGCTTATAACACCTGGGTAGTGAAAATTGCTCCAGAACATATGAAGAATCTCCCTGACATGTATGATAAGCCAACCATGATGAATATGTTGTTAATTTTGTATAATCTATTCAATATGAGGATGTTGAAGGTGAATCCAATGTTCTATTATATCAGTGACTCCAACATGATATAATGTCAGTTGGAATCAATGAATTTGAACTTTAGAGATCCAAAATGAGCACTGTTGTTACTCTAATTACTCCTGTAATCTAGGGATATGATGGTAAGCAAGGTGATTAACTCAAGAATAAAGAAATAAATGGTTTTTTCAAATGTTGGGGAGTTGATCTTGAATGAGTATCTTTTTTAGAAGGAGATCTGGGCTGAATGACTCAAGATTTTACTATATATTATTCATTTAAATAAATCTAGTATGTTTGATAGATTATTCCACACACAAAACCAATCTAAAATGAGACATGACACATTATATGAATATTATTTAGAAAATTATAATAATTATAAAATCTATAGTAAATAAAAATATATTACTCAAATAAAATCTCTTACACTTAGATGATAAATAATTAATATGATTTAGTATTAAAAAGATTGTTCTTTCTCAAATAAATGATTCTTAATGTATTATATATTTTATCCTAATAAATTAAATTAGGCAATTTAAAAATATTATTATATAAATACTAATATACAAACATTATTTAAATTAAAAATTGATATGAAATAATATTATTAACTCTAAATTTTTTTTATATTTTTTATTTTCATTCAAAAACTAAATTTAAAAATTTTAGAATCTTAATTTTATAAAATGACCTTAATTTTTTTTCATCATGTCAAAATTAGCTTTGGATGAATTTTGATCAACTAGTGGAAGATACCGATTTTGAAAATATTATCACTTTTATGACATTAATATAATACATGAGTGATTCGAATTTTAATTAAACATTTTTTCTATATAAAATATATATTTATATTTTTCAATAAATCATATAAAAAAATAAAAGTTTGAATTTATAAAATACAGGTTTAACATTTTGAAACTTAGGTCACATTTAATTTTATAAAAAATATATTGGGATCATTCCTTTTAATTTTTTTATCAACATGGTGGAATTATATTTTGGATTACTCTGAAATAAAGATAAATATTGTTTTTTAATAGTAAATAAATTAATGTCATAAAAACCAACAATATTGTTAATTTTATCTCAATCATAATTCTTAAGCATAAAAATACTATGCGTGTCTGTGGGTTGGGACTGGGAGGATTTTGGACTCGACTTGATAAAAATTGGCGGAGTCATGTTACGAGCTTCATTCCCCAAAAAACAGACCTGATCAAACCCATTATTGGTTGGTTTGATCAGGTTATGTGATCTTATTATAAAATGCATAATAAATTGACTATAAAATAATCCATGATTCTAGAAAAAAACCATAATAGAGACTCTTAAAAGGAAATGGATTCCATACTATGGAAAAAAATACAAAGAAAAACAATGAAAAACATACAAATAGAACGAATGGATAAAAAATAGAGAAATTTCATGAAAAGTGACTCACAACCATCATAAAACTAACCATATAAATAACATTGATCATTGAACCTCATGTGTCAGAGCGTTAGGGGTTTCCAAGAGATATTATGTTACTCCATCAAGCTACCTAAAACCACATGAAATCCAAACATATATGTCCCAAAATTCTATTAAAACAAATGAACATGCAGCCAAAAAAATACCCAACATCAAATAAATAACTTATGGATTTTAAAGGATTCATATTATTTAATATTAAATAAAATTTGAAAAAAATTGTAGAAAAAATAAAAAAGAAATGTTAATCAAACTACAAATGTCCCAAAAAGAATAAATCAAATAACTTTACTTGATATATTATTATATCACAACACATAAATTACTTCAATAAATATTAATAGTTTCATTAATGAATAATATAGACTATAAATGAGTACTATAAAATTTAAATGATTGATTAATACTATACACAACACTTACATTTATTAAAAAACTAATAATAAAATTATAAAATGATTATTAAATTATGACCACCTTCAGTGATAATCCACAATGTTTGTTAGTGTTGTCACTTCTATAATTGTTTGAAATTAATTAAACAAATAAATTTGTGTGTTGTGTCATAATACATGAATTTATTTTTTTATGTTAATTAAAACAATTAAAGTGAAATACATTATATTTAAAATAATTACCTTGGTATGGAATTTTTAGTGGAAACGCACTTTAACTGTGTTTAAATAGAAACAAGAATATGTTAGATGTATTACACTATAAATTAGACATAAATAAATAAATGTATACTCCAAATAATTTATAAAATAATTAGAAATTTATACTTCAATGAATAGTGTTCCAATATCCTTTCTTCATCTATTTTAGATAGTGAAACTTTAATATTGAATCATGGATATAAATAACATAATAAATAACAAGTCTATATTTTTATTTTTCAAACATAGGTTTATAATTGATAAATGATAAAAAATCAATATGTTTTTAATGGTACCTGATTTAATCCGATTTTCGAATACAATTTTGGGAAAAAATTAATAGCTCAATGGTATTGGGATTCATAAAACTGTGAAATGGATCAAGGAATCATTCTCCTATACAAAATGTTGACTCATAAGATACTATAGATAATGGAAATACTAGAATATATCTAACATTTCATGATATAACATTATACTTTCATGTCTTTCCTTTCCATCATCTAAAAAAATATAAAATCCATAAAAATCGTCATCATAATCATAACACTCTAGATATATTTCTAATTTATCCCTTTATTATGTCAATTGTATTTTCCTTTTCTTTGACCCATATGCATTTTTTCATTTCTCATCATCCTCACTACAACTACTACCATCATGAATGTTTGAATATTTACGATAACTTGATTCACATTGATGAAGGGTGATAAGATATTTAGAATTGTAAAAATCAAAGATATTATTTATAACATCTATAATTTATTGATCAACTAATTCTTCTCTTCATAATTAAACATAATTTCAAAACTATCCCTAACATAGTCTAATTTATATCAGGGATTAAGAAAAACAATCCATAGAAAGAAAAAATTATAATTGGAAGAAATACCCCAATAATTGTCAAAATTCCCCTTCACATAAATTACCATCACACTCATAATTTTATCATTAATTTTATCCATTTATTTATTTTTCTATATATGTCATAAAGAGTATGAAATAAGGCGTGACATGTTACTTGGAGATGAATAGAAAATTCAATAGTTCCATCATAAAATACTTTTAAAAACATGAAAAACACATGAGTACTCTCCCAATCATATGCTTTAGGAGGCCCACATCCACTAATAAGATCACTCATAAAACTTGAATCCTCCTTAAAGAAAATAAATACTTTCTCATATTTCTCATCAATATATAATATGAAGTAACATGAATTCTTCTGATTAGGCACACCAAAGATTATGGACTGTTTACTAGTAGTTTTTAACTCCTCAAAAATATTCTTAAAATTAGTCAATCTATAAGGATAACATCTCACAAACTTGAAACAAAATCTAATTCTAATAATGGATATTGATATCTCCTTTTTATTCATCTCTAATAATATGGTTTAATATGCATGAACAAGATTTCATATGCATATAATTTACTTTAAGAATAGAATGATTCCAATAATTAACCCTACTCATCAAATAATTGATAACTGTATTATTAAATCTATCATTATTCATTTTAAAACCCCTTGTTTGTACAAGAATTCAGAAATTCGGTGTAAATATGATATTTCAATTAGTGGAGGAATTTAATTTTGATTTGAGATTTCATAGATATTTTTGAGGAATAGAACATATTCAAAGGATATTTTTATACTGGGAATGAGGTTTGAGAAGCATACCGAATGGGGGATTATGAGATACCTAGAAAAAATTGGGGTGTATTTTTTAGCTAAGGCAGCAACAAACCCCTGACTAAACATTGGCACATAAAGGGGGAAATTTAAATTTTTTCCCGTTAGGATTTTATAGGGGACAACCCCTCTTATCATCTTATACATGGTGTAATGGATGGGAGGCCTCTCCCTCATACTTCTATCATCACCCTTGATATAGATACATTTTTTGGACAGTTTTTTTTCAATAATTTAAGGTATGTCATTCTATCCAGTAATATCATTGGATATCCTCCTACCTTCGTCAAAAATTTTCATTTCTCTCAGTTATAAGTTTAGTGATAATTCCACTAGAGCATGGTGGAATCGGTCGAGCATCATGGGGATTTCATATGGATTTCATAAAAGAGATCCTGTTATAATGTATTCCCATCTCCCTACGCCATTCTGATATAGGTAAGCCTCTTCCTTAATTTTTTATTAGTTTTTTATTCATATTAAATTATGTTGATAGTTTAATTGTGGCCACATGTTAGGGATTTGGTTGGAAATGTGGCTGGGAGTATGTTGTAGGCTGTTGGAGAGTGTTTGTTTGTTGTTCCAATGTGATCAGGTCAATCAATGAGCTTTTAAGAATTTATTCCCATTTGATTTGAAATGTTAAATTGTTTAAGAATCGATTGTAGTCAATTAATTAATTATAATTTGTTTATAAGTCATTAATTTGGTGGTTTAAAAATGATATAGGAACATAGTGTTTTGGATTATTTCTAGTTGGGCTTAATGATCCTTGATGAGAGTTGTTGGGATACTTTAAAAAGAGGGTTCAATTTAGTTTGTGGTTTGTGGTCCCAATCCTCACCCTTTGATATTATACATTTATTTATATGCATGTGGTATGTATTGCCTCACCACTTTAGGTAGTGTTCCTATTTAAAAATTATGTATTTTAATGAAAATTAAAACCTATGGATGAATTTCACAATGTGTCGAGGTCCAGGATGTACCCTTGTGTAGTAGATAGACATCTCGACCACCAATGGGCAAGGATATAAATTAAATTGTATTCTTTGGGATATTGTAACCCCATGAAGGTTTTAATTTAAATAAAATAAAATTAATGTGACCTAGTGGACCTAGTGTAAGAGCCCATATATACCTCCTTATAAGGGACCATGTTGGAATTATTTGTTCCACTCTAGTAGGCCTCAATGGACCTTAAATAGGTTCCTTAGGATCCTTATGAAACATGGTGTTGAACTTGAGTGGTTGGTCAATATAGGACATGATGAAACCTATGATGTGTTATAATCATTGGGATCATTGAGATAACCGTAGGGTGATTATTCCTCCCCCACTAGGAAGTAATTACATGGGTGTTTAAGACCTATGAGCATGGGAAAATGAGTCAGGTGTTTAGGATAACCTAGGGCACTAGGTAAAGGGAATTAGATTAAGGACATATATCTAGTGTGACTTTCTTAAGAGGCCAAGGAGGCCTCAATGAGACCTAGGGTACCCTAGTAGCTTTCCCTATGAATCATGACCATAGTCAGAGGGAGAATATGTGAATATGTGTAGATGGAAGTGGGTGTCACCTTAGAACTCATTCAAATGAGGTGAGCCCAAGGGGATGTAGATAGAGGTGATGAGTTTAGGGGTTTGACTAACCCGTACCTTATATTTATGCTTTCACCTATTTAATTTTTATGCAACTATAGATTCCCATATATACTTATTGGGACCTAACCTATGGGACTAATGTAATTTAATGGTGATGATGTGGATTCCCATAGGTACTTCTTATGATCTATCTTTTGAGCCTCATGTGATACCATTGTGATACGACTTGGACATGATTATGTCATTCTGAATGCCCAATGTGTATCTTGGGATCTGAATATTGATCCACATGAAGAATACTTAGGATGTTAGGATATAACCTCAGGTGTGTTTGAGATGCCTTTGGTTTCAAGAGTCACTTGGATGGATAACATGTTTAGGAAATAACCATTCAGGTTTAGGGATTTAATTATTATAATTAATATGGGATGCCTAGGTTACCTCTAATGTAAAAACATGTTTTTTTCATTTGAGGTATGGATCCTTTTATTTTCAGTTTGATTACTTAGTTTTGACTAAATATTAATTCGTAGTGAGGATATGGATAAAACGAGGATGTCCATGGATTTTTCAGAGCTTAGAACCCTGACCATTGGAAGAAACATTTGGACCACATGGTTAATAGAAATCGTGCATCCAAGTCTGCACATTTTTTTCTAACTGTGTGGGGAATTTAAATCAGTAGAATAGGTTTCATGACTTGTCCTAGCCATGCATGCTTGGTTATATGACCATATGGAACCTCTAAAATTTTTACTATAGGAAAAAAACACACGGTTTAAACACAGTTTTTCAAATTGTGTGCATGAACCATGTGGTTCCCCTATAGAGGTAGTGTATAGTTCCCAATTTGTGTGCAATTTTTCCAAATACACGTCCAAATTGTGCAACCCAGTTTTAAAGGGGTAAATTACAATTTTTCCTCACAGATTTATAATTTTAACACCCCTTAATCCTTTACTCGTCTAGAGGAAAAAAACTCCATTTTCTCCTAAGAAGTGATCTTAAACACATTCCACCTAGTTTTATTGATAATTATTTCTTCTAAACTCTTGAATTATGATCATCTCAATGGCTATCCATTGGTAATTTATTCAATCCTTAAGCTTTTTTTTCATTTTTCTTTCTCTCAACATTCTTATTTTGATGCATGCTCATATTCCCTATTTTTAGGTCATTTATTTATTCTTCTATTTTATTCTAATCTAGACCCGACTAAGGTATGATACTAGAAGAGGAGATTAATATAGGAATACTTTATGTGTTCTATGAATTTTCCCTAAAATTCTTGTCGTTTATAAATTCTCTTAGTGTGTGCATACAAGTATCACCAGGAGATGCTTCTAAAATTCATTGGACATAATTATAATTGTTTATATTGTGTTCTAAAGCCTTATTTATACATGTTATTCATTAATTTATTGGTTGGGACCTTAATTTTGTCCAACCAATTTGGTTTTGTACCATTTTATGACTTTTCCCCAATTTTTGAGATTATCTGAGACACCATTCGGGTATGATTTAACATGGAATTGTTAAGGTAAGTGTTCTATATTGTTTAAATGAATATTTAAATTATTAAATGGAAAGTATATTAATAGAAATAAATTGTCCTAGTTAATTATAATTGAATTTATTTAATAATGGTTTCTTGTCCTCTACCCCTTGTTATGTTAAAATAACGGTATGCAATGAACCTATTAAATGTTTGAAATTAAAGTGATAAATGGTTGAATGCCCTTAATACACCTTGTCACAATTATTGAAAGGTAGTGGAATGAACCATATTAATGGATTAAATAGAATGAGTATTACATGCACCATAAATATATATGATATAAATAAAATAATTATATGGTGACTAATACTTTGGGTCCTTTTTCAACTTTATAGAAATGGTCAGACATGAGAGAGCCTTGGATTCCTGAGGGAATTTTTTGAGCACTCAGATGATTCCATTCTGATTCATTTATCATATTATCATGGGAGATACCCACCACAAATTTTGGTCTTTTTCATATTACATGAATGAATCAGTGTTGTACTGATGATTCACTTGAAATTTTTTATGAATATTATAATTCCTTGGATACATTCCTTGGATTAAACTTAATGTCTTCAGAAACATAGCACCATGGATTTACCCCATTGGGCCCAGTTATTATTAGCCTAGGATTACCATGGATTAGACCCATGGACTCATTTAGGCTCTTTTATAGTGGAATGATTTGGGAGTTTCCCCTTGGATCACACTCAAACCCCTTTATATCCAGACAACATGTGATACTATTATGAGTTGGATCGATCCCTGAGAACAAGGATGGCTTGGTAACACCTTGGATCCTCTATTATTATTATTCCTTACCAATCATTATGAGACTCATAAAATATAAAATCCTTAATACAAACTAAATAATAATTAATTAAATGGTCAAATGTTTTGACACCATTCAAATATAATGCATGTATGAGATATTTATTGTACTGATTTACTTTATTATATACCTACACATTGTATAGTTTATTTTCATAAAATAGATTGTATAGATGTATTTGGTGGTGGTATATTGAGGTTTATATCACACTCTATCTAAGCAGTCATTATTACCAAAATGAATTATATGATTGTAGGTGTGGACAAGGTGAACCATCCCAAATTGGATACCTAACATTCTTTCTTTTGGATGGGATCACGGTAGCAGATGATTGGGCTAGAGCATGAGATGATTGGATAGTTTTTACTTATTTTTTATTCTTTTGTATAACATGTATTTCATTTCCTGCCAATTTCCATATATACCTAACTTTAATTTTTAGAGACATCACATTTCATCATCATTTTTTAAATGAAACTATTTATAGTTATTGTGTTTTTATTTATTCCATGGATGTTTATGATTCTTTCCACTAAAATATTTATTATAATTGTTTCTGTATTTATTCATCTATTATATATTTTATATGCTCTACGATTACCAGAGGGTATATTATCCATAGTCTCACACCCTATTCCCTCACTACTAGTCAGTAGTCTCTGGAATATATGGTGGCGTTCTTGAGGACTGGTGGCCACTGGGTTCAACTACATGGTAGAGAGATGGTATAGGGATGCCACAAAGTGGTAGGATGTTACTCTATTTTCTTTTTTGCTTATTTTTTTGGACATTCAGATAGGATATTAGGAATATGTTGAAACTTGGTCATAAGTTGTGCCTAGGGCTATCTAACCCATGCATTAGGTAAATACCATGTTTCTTAGTAATATGAAAATTTTGTTCTTTATTTTTCTTATTATAGTAGATACAATTTCACTATAGGGTGATGCACATGAATTTTGATATTTGATATGTTTTATGGGAATTCTTTCCTGGCTTGGTATGGAAAGGATAATTTCTAAATTAATCATTGCAATCACCTAGAATTCGTAGTTCATGTATATTCCATGCCATATAGGTGCATTTTACTACTTGCTTCACCTATGTTTCTTGTGATTGTTGAGTGAGTCATGGTTTTTATATATTATTATGATACTAATGACTTCGGTAGGGAAAGTAAATTGGTTGTTTAAATTGTCATAATTAACCTAAATAGTTTTTTTCTATATGGATCGATGATGACATCTTAAATAGATAATTTCGACCCATGTAAGCTATGTAATCCTGGTTTCATGAGCATGGATGTTTATATTATTAAATTACTACCAATTTTAATTTAAAAGGTGTATGAAACCTTATAATTTAGAAAAAGTAACTCATAAAATCAATCCATTTCATTTTACCCTTTAAATTTTGAGACTGAATATAAGGGGTTTTGTTTGCAATTACATGGGTATCGATCCCAGTTTTTAAAGTGAATGAACCGTTATAAACTAAGGATAATAAAGTAATCTATTTAACTGAACCTAATATTTTGTATTTACACACATAAAAACGTTTAAACATAAAATATAACTTATAAATAAAATGGTTTCCAGTAAATGAAGAGTCCAAGTTTAAATTTAAAGATCATTTTCCTCCTTAATTTGAAATTGAATCTTCATATAGTAGATCCCCTTTAAATACAATTTGAACACTTACCAATACTCTATCCTTCATAAAGGGTAATTGGGATAGTATACTTTGGGTGGTGAACCCTTTTCTTATGTTTTGTTTTGTTAGATATCCTATATATTTTCAAATCTTGTTCTGAGGCATCTGATTAGAATTTTTAGAGCTATACCTCAAAGACATCCTCGTATCATGCTCCAGGTGAGTGGCGATGATCATGATCCATAGGTGGTGGGCCCTAAGTCACTTTTGATATCTCCAGTAGTTCCACATGAGGCACCACCTACTATTTTTGTATTGGTCACTAACACTCCGATTCTAGAAGGTTTCATACATCTGATGTAGTCTATGCAGGGTGATCTATGGACTATACCTACGATGTATGATATGACACATGAGTTCCAACAGCAACATTCTCCCATATTCTCAGGGGATGGTTGTCCTTAGGGTAATGAGTTATGTATATAGCCCATTTTATCTATATTAAATCATCTAGAGACACCTATAGAGAGGAGGATCAAACTCGACACCTACATGCTATGTGATTCCACCAAGAGCTGGCGGGATGTAATCACGTAGGCTGGTCATTATCAGGGCATGGTTTGGGAAGAATTTTAGAATGTATTCTATGATTAAATTTTTATTGAGACACTAAGAGATGATTGAGCCAGGATGTCATGAACCAACCCGGGTTGACCCTGAGTCGATCACCAGAGCGGTCCGTGACATAGCCCGAGAGGCGTTCCTGATCCTCCTAGGCTGGTGACAAGCACCAAGCATCAAGAGTGGTTGTGGGAAAGATTTCACCCAAAATAAATAAATAAAGAAGAAAAAATAAAATAGAGAAACACAGAATAAATAAACCATGTAAAGTAACTAAACAAGAACAAAATAAAATAAAACTAACCAAAATTGAGGTTCGAACCAACTTAGTGTGACCCCGTGGGTAACTCTCCGACTCAATGATCAAGAATCACCCATGGTGAGATCACTCAAGATGTAGCCTCTACAAACACTAACAATCAAAAATAACTATAGGTGTGAGTATTAAAACTCAGTAGGCTATCCCAATATCTATTCCCAATAATCTACATTTAAAATAAAATAAACACTATTTCAATTTTGAACTAAAATTTATAAAAGATTTTATATGTATTTTACTCTAAAGCAAAGTACTAACCATTTCCCTCAACCATTTTCAAATATGGTTTCATTTCATTTGTATCAGTGAAATTTTTAAAAACGGGAAGTGATGTTTATATTTTCAAATTTTTACAAAGAGGATTAAACACTTTCATTTGATAACCATTTTTAGAAACCAAGTCAAAACCAATTTATCACTTTACAGGGAAAACTATATACAAAAATGAACAAAAGTACACAACACGGGAAATGTAAAAAAATGCATACAAGTACCAAATCATCACTACATGTAACTAAAAATCAATAGAAATGGGTGATCCTAGAAGATCAAGAATAAACCAGAAGAAACCAATACATGAGATATCATCCCCGTTGACATTTCACACATGATGAAATAAAAATTCCCAATATGCTGAACCATCCTTTCTCAGGATAGCCAGGGGAAAATCCCATAGTAATAAACCCAATATATCCACCTACTATGGGCCCCTGGTCAGTACCATAACCTACCAGTGCAACAATCATTCTTAGAATATTCTCTCAATATGCCAAATTCCCATGTCTCAAGTATTTAGAAAAGGGGGTGAGCCAACCGATGCTATCCAAGCATCCTATCACACACACACATATATATAATAATAATAATTCACAACAGGCATCACCCCGAGCCACTCCATGGGACAACCTCTCGCATTTAAACCATTCGAGCAACTGGGATCCTTGAAGCATGTCCTTCCATTAATCAGTCGCAACCAAGGCTGGAGAGTTATCCTATGAGGGTTTTCATAAAAAAAAATCATCATTCTCCATAAGTGACAAATGGAATTGAACACATTTTACAACCACCACTTTAAAAATAACTAAAAATCTTTTTCATGCTTCTGAAGAAATCATTTATGATTAAAACCAGAACTATACATGAAATTTTGTGAATTATGTTAAAAATCCAAACGGGCATTATTTTACTATTGTGTGTCTGCTCATCAAGAAAATATTTCAAGTGTCATGTATAAAATAAAAATAACTTTTTACATTAAGTAATTATTTAAAAATTAATTATCTAATACTATTAAATATTTATTAAAATTAATAAATATTTAATTATACAATTGGTGTGTGCAAACACAACAAACCGACACAATTTGTACACCACAATAATTAAATTTCAAATTTTCATAATAAATGAATTAATATTAAGTTGCATAATAATATTTATCACATCTATATATATAGGGCGAAAACAGCATGAAATAATGTAAATTAAATTTTTAAGAGAAGTGCAATGGGAACCTACCTCGACTCGTAACTTGGTTACGATGATGACGCAGCACGTCACAAAATCGCGCACAAGTATGCACAAGCTGATGACCGTAGTTATGTGGGGTTACCCTGCCAACATGCTACAACGAAAGTAAAATAATCTAAAACATAGAAACACTGACCAGAAGTAACCTGAAAACTAAACATCGCAAATATAACTACAAACAAACATAAACATTGATTTAAAATAATCAAAATAAGAGACAATTCATACCTCAACTGAACCCTAGTGTAGGCGAAGTGACATGAACCCAAACCGCTCGCCTTCGGTAGTGTACGTCAGAAAAATCAAAAACTAAACCCAAGGAGGTCTTTGCCTACTAAAAAATGAGTTTCACAAGGAAGAGGGCCTAGGCGGGGTCACGCGCACTGGAGAGGTCACTTGTGAGGGAGGTCACAGTTCCGATGAGTGCACGCCAGCAAGGGTGGAAGGTGCGGAGTGGCAGTCCGCGGGTGGCCAGAGGCCGGAGCGGCGGTTGGAAGCCAACCGTCCATGCCGGACCAGGAGGGGGTTGCGCCGAAAAAAGGTGGCGCCGGAAGGGGGGTGATGTGGGAGGGAGGCGTGACGAAGCCGGGCGCTGCCGGAGCGTGACACAACAAGAGGTAGGCACTGCTGGAGTGATGCAGAACTGAAGGTAAGGGGCAGCGTAAGAGGCAGGAGCCAGATAGTGAGGGTAGTAGGAGGAGACTACTGTGGGAGAGTGTCTGATGCATCGGGTCACTACAGGGCTGGGGGGTGGCTGGCATAGAGGCATGAGGGCGAGCGCTGGGTGAGTTAAGGGACCCGGGGTGTGGCAGCAGCTGCTGGGCTGCTGGATCCTGGCAGTTAGTCACTACAGGAGCACAGTGTGACTGTAAGGCATTGTGTGGGGTGCTCGGCCAGGGTAAGGAGTCGGAAATGGTGGTAGTAGGGTCGGCATGTGGCTGCATGGGAGGGGTCGAACAAGGAGGGAGAGACGGACGTGGATCCGAGGGGAGCGCGGGGAGTCTCAGAAGAAGGCAGTGGGCAGGCGGAAAGGATGGCATGGTGAAGGGCGGATGTGCAGCTGGCGAGCGACAAGCTCATAGATAGGTTGAGGTCAGGACTCACAGGGGGCGAACGAGGGCGGACGGGGCACTGCTGTAGGAGGTCGGACAGGGAGGGCGGTGTAGGAGGAGACCTGGTAAGACTCAGGGTGTGCGTGCCGAAATAGGGGAGATAGGGGGGAGCAGCACCGCATGAGAGAGAGGGGAAGGAGGGGAGGTAGCTAGGGTTAGGAGGGGGGTGGGGGAATGGGTAGCTTTAGGGTCTTAAAAAAATATAATATCCATGTTACAAAATTAATAATAGTATTAATAATAATAATAACAATTAAACAAAGAATAATAATAATAGAAAAATGACAATAATAAAAATTAATAACAATCGAAATGTAACAATAATAAAAACACCTTGGTAATAATAATATTATTAATAAAATAAAAACATTATTATCTTTAAAATTTAAACATTTAACCCACTTTAATTTCATAAATTTTTTATTTTAATCATGAAACATTTACACTGGTACGTGGGCCAACCACACGACTACCGACCACTGTGCGGTGATCATGCATGAGTCTAAAATCCACTAAAAAGATTAAACGAAAAAAATTTGTATGGGACCCAGCCCATACCTTGGAATGAGAACTTGGATCCAAGAATTAATAATTAAAAAAATTAATTTAAAAAGTCATGTTGTGATAATTCTCCCCACCATAGACACTTTCTGGCCCCAGAAAGTCATCAAGCCAAAAGATGGCCAAAGCTTGTGTTTGTGCCCAAAAAGAGCCAAAAGTAAAATCAAGAACCTCGGGTTGACGATTCACTCCACAAGTCACACCCAACCGGTCATGAAGAAACCATGATATAAAACATGGGGAGAACGCGAGAGGGTTCTCCCCACCACAAGAACTCGACTAACACAGAAACATTAAAACCCATGCACGCCATCCTGAGGATGGGCTAACAAGGGAACCCCCAACCCAAACATACTGAATTCTCCACTTGAGTTGAGTGGGACCACTGAAACTTAAATGGAACACCACTACAAGGCCACCCAACATATCAGGGCACCAAAATAGAGAACTCCCTATAACAACACTGCTGGAGCTATGAATTTCCCAAACCAATTTAAAACTCCCAACACATCCAACTCCCTTAGTACGAGCGAGACAATGCTTTTACTAAAACTTGGAACTCTCATCACAAGAAAAAAAACCCCCAACACTCACATCTCCGAACGACCACTAATGAAATCCGGACCAACCCACATAAGGGGCAAGTACACTTTTAATAAAAAATGACTCTAGAGGCCACATTCAAAATAACGCGACTACTATGATCATAAAAGAATGAGTTCATCACACTATTACCGCAAAAGATGTACATACAACAGCGGGAAAACAAGGACAAGGAAATACTGAATGTCTTTATTCTAAGACGAAAGACAAATAACCAAGTCGAGGTCTCACATGCCTCTGACACCCTGACTGTGCGCGAGCTTCACCCCAAGACCTGAGGTTGGGGATCTGATGGCTGAAGCATCTCATGCCTCACAGTCAGACACGAGCATCCCCCGATAAGAAATCCTTCGAATGACACTTCTTTCAGAACCTTTCCCAGTGACCCGAATGGTCACACAATAGCAGAACTTCGTGGGGATGAGACAAGATGGCTTAGGATGCTCGAACCGGAAACACTTATGGAACATTATAAAATAGTCCAACGAACCAGAAGTCAACACCGAAAAAGGGATTTCTTCAGAGGCAAGTTCCTCTTGTACACCCCGCCCGCAAAATGGGGAACCCTTAAGAATGACGAGAGGCACCAGATTTTCCAAGCACTTGTGCTCCAGACGTCGACTCCTTAAAGAGGCCAACACAGGCCTTCACCAACCACCGAACTTGTTATCTATGGATGGGCTCTCACCTCTTTTCACATGCAACTCATCAGGTATAATCCATTGGATGAAGATAGACTTTAACACCTCCCACATCATCCCAACTCTAACTATGATGATACATCCACCCCCATTGTTCAAAAGTCATACCATCCACTAAACCCAAGACAATATGAACTCTAACAAAATCAGAAATCCCCAACCACTTGAAGACATGATCTACTCCCCTCAAACTGCTTCAATGCCTCTAACGAACCCTGAATGCCTCGAAAGACAAGCAACACTCGATAGAAACTAGAATTGGGCATGCATTGTTAACAACATTTGAGGACATTTCTAGGTGGCATACTCATAACAACAGAAAAAAACATGTTTGAAACTGGCATCAATCCAAAACTCAATCAAAGAAACAATACAAGCCAAGAAAAAAATGACCATAAGCCAAACATATACAACCACATGCATATATCAAATTTCAAAAACCATTATTTCTTTAAAAATTTAAAACCCACCTATTAGACCTTATGAACCATCACTTGTGCGTTCATTCAATCTTGCTCATATCATTTGAAAACAAGTTCCCCCACACTCTCTTCGCAAATACTCACACAAGTGCGACCCTTCATAAGGAGTGAAAAGGTTCAAGCACTTATTTTCCTTACCAAATTCGAACACATACCAAGTTTTTCCAACCGATACACTTTATCATTAAAAACAAACTTTACTAATTTCAAAAAACCATTTGGAAGAAATCCCTTTTTTTAATTTCGAAATCACTTTCATTTTCAACACACACTCACATCAACTAAGTTCAAAATGAAATAAAACCAACTATAAACCATCAGAAAGTGGAATTAGTGTCTGTGCCTAACCCAGTGAAATGGTGGTGAGCCATGAACCAAGTAAAGAATAACACTAAGAGGACCTTAAACCAGGCACTTGGACTCCACATGGGTCACCACCACATGTGAGGCTGCAACATGAACCGATTTTACCCCTTTGTCATCCCTCAATCCAAAACAACCAAAGACAAAATACTCAAATCCCAGACTACCCTTGGTAACTCAGGTCTCATTGCGAGTGGTGGTGATCAGGAACCGACCCGTAACCTGCCTCCTAAGCCCTAAAGATCTTAATCTCCTTATACCAGACACCCCAAATAACAAGAACCTCCCTCCGACACCTTTTCTTCATGAACCAACACTGGTCGACCCAAAGTCGGTCACCCGAGCCAGTCCGCGACATGGCTCGAGAGGCGTTCTCGATCCTCCCTGGCCGGGGACAAGTCCCCAGGCATCAACAGAGGCTGTGGGAACAATTTCACCCAAAATAAATAAATAAATCCGAAACAATAATACAGAGCAGCGAAGAATAATTAAACCAAGTAAAGTAACTAAAAAATAACAAAATAAAATAAAACTAACCAAACTAGAGGTTCGAAACAACTTCATATGACCCCGTGGGTCACTCTCCAACTCAACGATCAAGCATCCCCCAAGGCGAGCACACTCAAGCAGTAGCCTGTAAAAACACTAAAAATAGAAAAGAACTATATGTGTGATTATTAAAACTCAGTAGGCTAGCCCGATATCTATTCCCAATGCACTACTTTTAAAATAAAATAAACACAATTTCATTTTTGGGATACAATTTATAAAAGTAATATTTTCTAGGTATTTTACTTAAAATCAATGTACAAACCATTTCCCTTAATAATTTTCAAATCAGGGATCATTTCATTTGTATCAGTGAAATTTTTAAAAAGGGAAAGTGATGTTTATATTTTCAAATTTTTACAAAGAGGATTAAACTATTTTATTTGAAAACCATTTTTAGAAACCTAGTAAAAACCAATTTATCACTTTCCATGGAATGAAATATAAAAAAATGCACAAAAGTACACAATACGGGAAATGTAAAAAAATCCATACAAGTACCAAGTCATCACTACAAGTAACTGAAAGTCGATAGATATGGGTGAACCCAGAAGATCAAGAATAAACTAGAAGACACCCATACATGAGATATCATCCCCATTGACATGTCACACATGACGAAATAAAAACTCCCAATACGCTCGACCATCCTTTCTCAGGAAGGTAGAGGGAAATCCCATAGTAATAAACCCAATATATCCGCCTACTATGGGCCACTGGTCAGTACCATAAGCTACCAATAGAGTAATCATTATTAGAATATTCTCTCAATATACCAGATTCCTATGTCTCAAGTATTTAGAAAAGGGGGTTAGCCAACTGATGCCAGCCGAGCATCCAATCACACACACACGCAAACACACACACACACACACACACACACACACACACACACAGATATATATATATATATATATAATAATGCACAACATGCATCACCCCAAGACACTCTATAGGACAAACTCTTTCCTTTAAACCATTCGAGCACCCGGGAGCCTCTAAGCATGGCCTCCCATCAATCCGTCGCAACCAATGCATGAGAGTTATCCTAAGAGGGTTTTCATCAAAACATTTTCATCATTTTCCATAAGTGCTAGACGACATTGAACACATTTCAAAATCCCCACTTTGAAAATAACTAAAAAACTTTTTCACTCTTCTGAATAAATCATTTATCATTAAAACCAGAACTATACTTGAAATTTCATGAATTATGTTTAAAATCCAAATGGTAATTATTTCACTATTTTGCATCCTCTCATCAAGAAAATATTTCAAGTTTCATGTATAAAATAAATATCACTTTTTACATCAATAATTATTTAAAAATTAATTATCTAATATTATTAAACATTTATTCAAATTAATAAAATATTTAATTGAACAATTTGTGTGCGAAAACGCAACAAAACAACACCATTTTTACACCACAAGAATTGAATTATAAATTTTCATAATAAATGAATTAATATTAAGATGCACAATAATATTTAGAACATATATATATATAGGGTGAAAAAAGTATGAAATAATGTAACTTAAATTTTTAAAAGCACTGAAATTGGAACCTACCTCAACTCCCAGCTCGGTTACGACGATGATGCAGCACATCTCAAACTCGCGCACAAGTATGCGCAAGCTGATGATCGCTGTAACACAGGGTTACCCTACCAATGCACTGCGATGAAAGTAAAATAATCTAAAACACAGAAACACTAACTAGAAGAAACCCAAAAAGTAAAAATCTCAAATATAGCTATAAAAAACATAATCATTGATTTAAAATAATCAAAACAAGAGAAATTACATACCTCACCTGAACCCCAGTGTAGGCGAAACGGCACGAACCCAAACTGCTTACCTTCGGTGATGGGAATCATAGAAATCCAGAACAAGACCCAAAGAGGTCTTCACCTACTCAAAAAAGAGTTTTGTGCCGAATAGGGCATTGGAGGGGTCATGCATGCCAGAGAGGGCGCTGGAGAGGGAGGTCACGGTTCCGATGGGAGCGCACAGACAGGGGAGGAATGCGCAGAGTGACAGTCCACGGGTGGAAGAAGGTCGGAGCGGCGGTCAGAAGCTGACTGGATGGGGGTGGCCACACCGGACTAGGAGGGGGTCATGTTGGAAAAAGGCAGCTCCAGAAGGCGGGCGCTGTGGGAGGGCGGCGTGATAGAGCCGGGTGCTACTGGAGTGCGACACAGTGGGATGAAGGTGTTGCTGAAGCATGGCATGGCTAAAGGAAAGGTGCAACATAGGAGGCAGGATCCGGACATGGAGGGTAACTGGAGGATAATGCCGTGGGAGGGAGTTTGATGTGTTGGGTCACTGCAGGGCTGGGGGCGGCCGGCGCAGGGGCTTGTGGGTGAGCTATGGGTGAGGTCAGGGATGTGGGGTGTGGTAGTGGCTGCTGGGCTACTGGATCACGACAGGTAGGCCCTGCAGGGGAGCGGTGTGACGAGAAGGCATTTTATAGGGAACTCGGCCAGGGTAAAGAGTCGAACAGGGTGGCAGTAAGGTTGGAAGGTCGCTGCATGGGAGGGGGCGAGCAGGGAGGGAGATCCGAACAGGGAGTTGAGGGGAGAACGGGGAGTCTGAGATGAAGGCAGTGAGAAGGAAGCGAGGATGGCATGGTGAAGGAAACAGGCGCTGCTGGAAAGATGCTAGCATGCTGCTGGGGTGAGGTCGAGACTCACAAGGGGAAGACAGGGGTGGACAGGGCGCTACTATAGGAGGCCGGACATGGAGGGCAGTGTAGAAGGAGACCTGGGAAGACCCAGGGACACGTGCCAAAACACAGGGGACAGGGGGAGGAGCACTGCGTGAGAGAGAGGGGAAGGAGGGGAGTCAGCTAGGGTTAAGAGGCGGTGTGAGAACAGGTAGCTTTGGGGTCTTAAATATAAATATATATATATATATATATATATATAAATATATATATATAATATCGATGTTACAAAAATAATAATAGTAATAATAGTAATAATATTAATAATAAAACCAAGAATAATAATAATAATAAAATAACAATAATAAAAATTAATAACAATCAAATAGTAACAATAATAAAAACTCCTTGGTAATAATAATATTATTAATTAAATAACAACATTATTATCTTTAATATTTAAACATTTAACCCACTTTAATTTGATAAAATTTTATTTATTTTAATCGTTAAACATTTACACTGGTACCTGGGCCAACCACGCGACTACCGGCCACTGTGCAGTTACCGCGCATGGGTCTGAAACCCACTAAAAATTCTAAACGACAAAAATTTTAGTCCAGGACCCAGCCCAGACCATGGAGTGAGAACCTGGAGTGATGAATTAATAAAATTAATTAATTTAAAAAGTCAGGGTGTGACACAGGGAGTCATGCATCTATAATAGGGTGTTATGTTCATTATGGACTATTCATCATGATTCAATGATATGTAATGTTTTGTACCTCTTCTGGTCAGGGGTGATCTATCTCAAGTGAGATGCTTTGAGGGTGAGATCAAGTATGACATTTACTCAGAGGTAAATATTTTATCCTATCAAACATTTCTACGATCATGAATTAGGAAATTTTAATTAAGTGAGACTTGATATAATATGATATTACTGGGCATAGAGGTTCAGTTTTGAGATAGCGTATTAGTTTTTCTGGTAGTAGGAAACATATCCTTGAGTTTTATAATTAGATAAGTAGTGACCAAAGTATCTACACTAGAAGCTCCATTAAATTCTATTAGTGTGGATGATCGGGGAATGTGAATCCTCAATGTGATAGAGACCCATTTGAGTGTAATTCTTGCAGCCATACTGGTCATATTTAGAGATTCTTCTAAACCTTTCTACATGTTTCCAGTGGAAGAGGATATGCACCAACTCCACTTTATGGAGAAGGATGAACTATGCAATGTCTAGTATGAATCTATAGTATTACCAAATTAATAGGACGAGGAGGAGGTCATGACCATGGTATCCAGTCTTCTGATTATTATCAATAGTAGAGTGAACCTTATCAGGGTTGTGTAGTTGTAGCTCAAGGTCGTGGATCAATCCAGTTACATGCTTTATAGTAAATACCCACGAATTAGAGTGAAATACATTCTATAGTATGGGGTACTATTCTAGTGGACACTAAAATTGTATCTACTTTATTTGATATAGGTTCTTCTCAATCCTAAATACCTTTACTGATCTTGGAAAATATTAGGTTGGAGATTCAGTACTTTTGTAGGGTGATGACCCTCTACAGATAGTTAGGTGTGTGGTTAGAGGGTATACTCCAATGAAAAAACTATCCTCTAGAGGTAGAAAGTTATAGTTTCTTATGGGACCTCTTTTTCCTCAATATTATGGGCTTCTATGAAATTACAATGATTAACTGTATGGTTACCTATCACACCATATGGAATGCTATCACTGTAGTGTATCGTTTACATCACAAAAGGGTGATAATTATCTTCACTAGGGTGATTGGAATGTCCAGGAAAGAAGAGATGGACCAGGGAATTATGGGTTAGGTGTAATGATATCATAGATTTCTATCCTTTATTTGGAGGATTAGGGAATATATCTGACTGAATTTCCTCTAGTATTATATCTTTTTAGGTATGTTTTTTCCTAAATATATTTTTTGGCTTACCACCCATGATAGAGGTAGAGTTTATGATCAAGATTATTCTAGGATCATCTCCAGTATCTATTATTCTATACAGGATGACACTTTCTGAGCTCCAAGAGCTCAAGAGACAATTAGAGGATTTATTATAAAAGGGTTTTTATCCAACCCATTACTTCATCTTGGGGTTAACCTATGATTTTCTCTATGAAGGTGGATGGGACCCACAGGTCATGCATGGAATACTGATAGTTTAACTAGCTTACAGTTAATAACTGGTATCCACTGTCTTAAATAATGTTCTCTTTGACCATATATGAGGAGATATAGTGTTCTATAAGATCGAATTGAGATCAGGCTATCAACATGTGCAAGTCATCCCTACATATATACCATGTACATGTTTATGAAGTTGGTATGGTCTATATAAGTATTTGGTTATACTGTTCGGTCTTATGAACATGCTCATAGTTATCATGTCCTTGATGGATAAGGTTTTCGAACCCTATCTAGATTCCTTTGTCATGCTTTTTTGGATAACATCTTATTGTGTTATCATACTCGAAGAGACCATTACAAAAACAATGAGATCATTTTGAATACAGTGAGATTGAATTAGCTATATTCTAAGCTTTCTAAGTGCTACTTATGGATTGGTATGGATAAATTATTGGGTCATATTATCTTGGAACCAAAAGTATCAGTTTATCCAGAGGATGTGAGTTTTGTAGTTTCCTATGAGCATTCAAAAAATGTGTTTTATATATAGATTTTATTGTGGATGGATGGATATTACAAGAATTATCATGCCTTGCAAAAACTATTACTAGTTTGAATAAGAAAGGTGTGAAGTTCTTATGGTATGAAGCGTACAAGAAGGTATTTCATGAGTTGAAAGGAAGGATTACCTTAGCACTAATTCATATTTTTCATAAGCTTGACTGAGGATATACAGTGTTTTGTGATGCATCAGTCATTGTGATGGGTTCCGTATTAATGTAGGAGGAACAATTCGTTGTGTATGGGTCTCGCTAGTTGATACCTCATGAGTGTAATTATAATTGTAATAGTGGGTTCCCTAGACCCAAATATATAATAATTTTATATTACCATTTCATTTATAAAATGATATATACATGATGTACACTTATCATTTTAGTGTAGACATTTCTGCATCCACTATTTAATGGTAATGTCAATAGATTATTTGTCATATCAAAAATAATACAGCAGATCCCAAGCTATAATGGGAACCTTGAGACATTATGACAATAATATTAAATATATTTCCTATGGTCTAGATACATCATACTGACTGGACATTGTATATATCTGACTAATAGGTGCCAGGGGATCATAAACATTAAGACTTCTTCTAATGAAGTTTGCATTTGGAAATATATATTAGTTGAGATCATGAGGATAGACCCACCAATTGGAACAATACATGTTTTAGGTGTCCTTAGATGTTCTTATATACAGACATGTGTATGAATCTCTTGAATTAAGATTATTATAAATGTGTTCCATTTGATCACATACTTTTATGTAAGGAAAAAACCATGATAATGAAAGAGGAATCTTGTGTTGGGTATGTCATTAGTGGTATGGAATTGGATGAATGATCAAGATAAATTTTTTTGCTTCCAGGTTGAGGAAGTAATATATCTCAGGATAGGTTAATAAGGATGGTAGCACCTTCATAAATCCCTGTGCATGGTAATAGATGATAAATCTATCTAGTTAGATCAAAAAATAATAAAGCAAGAAAGGATGATGTCACAAGTGTGCATCATAGTTTATGAGATATATTAAAGACAAAGAGATTATATTATATAATGTGTGTTTATAGGTTGGTTGTCATTTCTATGACTACTCCTTATCTCTTTATGGGCCATGATGGGTTGGTAGATATTTATCTCGGTCTATGAATATTATTCACTACTATTAAGATAAGGACCTAGTGGGTCACACATAATAGAATATTCAAGAATTTTCCCTATTAAGATGAATAAATATATAGGAAATGATGGGCTCCACCACTGGGGTCAAAGATTTGTATATGGTTGTATGATCACAAAAAGAATAAATAAATTCATATCATTTATGTTAAGAATAAGTGGCATTGAATTTAATTATTAAATGTACTTACATGTATTTAATCAAATACATGTGAAATATTATATGAATGAATATTAGTTTAAAATATTCAGGATTCATTTAATATTTGCAGGAAATATGAGTCAAGTTAATCGATACAGTTTTATCATGTAATATATTTATTATATTACAAGAAAGTGATAAAAAATATAAATGATATTTATGACTCAACACAGTAGTCATGATATATCATTTATAAAGTATGTTAAATATTTGGGGTATGTGGAACCTTTTCTGGGTAATTTCATAACACACTGTAAATAAGGAGAAGAGAGGCTCTCACCTATGAATGTTCATTGCGATCTCATGAGATATTTTATCTACTCTTATACTTTCTAGAGAGAGAATATCACAATCCAGGTGATCAGATCAAGTTCTCCCTCATGCATCAAAGGTACATTGATGTGGTGATTGTTGAAATATCAAAGGAATCATGAGATCTCTGCGCTAACACCTTAAATTCCTTGATTGATATTTCTACATATTTTTGAAGTGCATGTGGACAATCTAAAGGGAATCTACTTTGGATCCTTAGAGAAATTATAACTAGAAACAAGATGATGTCATGCATGTCTACAAATTGAACCAGGTATTTATGGCTTATTTTTTCGCTTAAAATATTCACATGATATCTTCCGGATTTAATTGGGGCAACACTTCACCGAGGATGATATTGTTATGTCGATTGATGATGAATTGTATTTAAATCCCAAGCCCACTGATATCCATTGTGTGAACCAACACCATAAATTGGTATCAGAGTGATGTATGAAAATTTTAATCGAATGGAAAAATTAATTTTTCTTTAAATTTTGAAGAATACATCATTTTTCTCCCAACACTAAATGCGACGTTTCAATCCGAGATCAGATGGTCAGGTTGCGGCCATATGAAGTTTTAAATACAGATTAAATTCATTTTTATAGTTTACTTTTGAAAAAAATATAGTTTTAATATATATGTTGTTTTAACCAATGGGATGTAACTGTCAAAAAATATTTTGAATGAAACTAGTTTTTCTGTGATGTTCTCATCGGTTAGAATAGTGTTTTATGGCCAGGCAAGAATTCCACAGGGTTATGGAAATTGATTGATCAAAAAAATATTATTGTTTATTTTATTAAGTCTAAGTAATAGTATTAAGATTTTTGATAAAAGCACGTATGGTTGTTTAATAAATTCCATGACCAGCTGAGAAAAATAGAAAAACTTATGTATTTCCACAAGTGTGTCAAGAGATTTTTCAAAAAAGTGGAATGCTATGCATGAAAGGGACCACCTACACATCAAACCACCCTTACCCTTCCCAAATACCCAAAAACTGTAGACACTATATTCCTCTCCTTCAAGATCTCAATTCACTAGTCCACTGTAGCCCTTCTAGAGAACCTCATTGCCCAGAAGATCTGGATGCCCACGTGAGGTCCCCCCTCCACTACTAGATCCATATCCCATCACCCATAGCCTCGAACCACCATTCCACAAGACCCCAAGAACTAATGGACCTATCAATCTATCCCCTGATTCTGCACCACCACAAAAGTACCCTAGTTACCCCGTTCATCATCGGCAACTGTACAGGCCGGACCCCTGCCTCCTCATTGTCGCGTGTGCCGGATTCCACAACACTAACTCCATGGGACCCCACCTCTGATGTGTGCTGCTACTAAGTCTCATGATTCACCACCAATGTTCCCTATAGATAGATGAATTCCTTTGTAAAAACCTCGAGCCGTAAGATCCTCTAGCTTGTTCTGTCAGCACCAACTCCATGAAATTCACCTATTCCCACTTATTGAACCTTTAATGGATGACCACCCACACCCATATGAACCTTCAGCAAATATCCAGCCTCCATCCAATGTTGATCAACCACTATAGTGAGAGATAAAACTCTGCACTGACTAAATATGCCTTGAAACATACCTAGATGGGTCTTCCCGACCTAGTACGGGTCTAAGTGGTCCTGTCCATCCTAGGATACCCCTTTATAGGGTCTTCACAGCCCCAAATAAGCATGAATGGGTTTGACCTGACCCGCACAGGCCCTAAAGAAGGTTATGCCACATCATGAAGTAAGGGTGTAAACATGATTACATGATACTAATGTTTTATGCATATGATGGTTCTTTCACAATTATTTCATCAATGTCCATTATAAGTTATTGATACTACGTCAAGACATGGATGATAGTACATGTTTTCTCATCTGGGATAATTTTGTGAGGATAAATTGAAGAAATATTTGAATGAGTGATCATTACAATGAATATGTGTATATTGAAAGGAATACCATGATCTTTCAATACATCCCATTATAGTATCATATTCACCCACATTCACCAGTTTCATTTAATATCACAAAACAAACTGTATGGAGAAAATGATTTTTTACCTTTAATGTAAGATTCACCATGAAATAAGAACATTAAAGAAATATTTATCATTAGTTCTTAAGGAAAACAAGTTGAAAGACAAGGCGAAAAGACCAATGGAAAGAGTCATGCCAAAGACACCTTCACATCACCCTTCAAAGAAAGTGGTATTAATAGGAGTTTATTTTCTTTTCATATCATGAAATAATTCTATGGAATATAATTGTAATGAAATGAATTAAAAAAGAAAGTAATCGCTTCTTGTTCATGTTATATTCATCAATTATAAGTAATGTTTCAGTTTTACATATTGGGTATTGAATAGATTATGAATATCACATATGTGTATCTAAATATAGTAACCAAGTAATTATAGAAACATTAATATAAGTATTGTGTATTCTCTAAGTGGATGGGAAAGGGTGGTTCCTAAGTCAGTGGTGAGAAGTACACTACTTATGATTTCCAAGTTTATTCAATTATTGCTTTTATTGAGTATAACCATAAAATTTATCTCACGTGTCTTTTGGGAATAAGGATACATTATTCTAGTTCTAGAATGAATGTTGTTTATGGTGTTGAATTGTCATGAAATAGTTTAGTGATACATGAATCATGGAAAATACATGATGAATATAAATATAAGAATTGTATACCCATTTATAGCAAGATAATAATTTTTTAATAAAAACTAAGTATTTTTCAAATATGTTCCCATTATTTTTTATACTCTTCTGAGTTTAAGACGTTAGGTATTATCGACACACTTATGTACTTAGTTTTTGGACAAAGTTACATTTATCATTAAAGGTAAGCCACAAAGATTTCAGAACTTGTTCATCTAGAGTGAATGAACTATTCCAAGGGAAATCTAGTGGTAAATATACTTCATAAGATTCCTTTAAGTGATTAATTAATCTGATAGTTGAATGTTTTGGGTGCAGTGAAAGCTTGTGTATGGATGTACCAAAAATTAAATTTATTGTTAACAATGATCAATCCGAGTTCCATGATGATCATAAAGCTCCAAATATTTGGAATAGAATGGAGATCAATGAGAAAATATGGGATTAGTAGAACCATAGAGAGGATCATTAGATGTTTGTTATGATTAAATTAATTAAAAGATAAGAATTACCCTGATGGAATTATCTCTTCGTTGATGGTTTTGGTCATGGTCCAATGTGATCCGTCATTACGTCGCATAAGCGAAGTGTATACTTCCTCTAGAGGTGATCCAAAAGTGATCCACATATCATTGGATGTCTTCAAAGGGATATCTAGGCGCTAGTGTAAAAGATCCTTGGCTTGTGATTTCCTCCATCAATCACCTTGAGAGCCACTTCTAAAGAGCTCTCATTGATCCGGGTGAGGGGGATCTCTCTCGTAACATGAGAGAAATGTTAGAGGAAAGTAATTCTCTCTTGGATTGAGAGATTTCTCTAGTTCTATTGTGCGCAACCACAAATAATGTCTAAGATTAATAATAATAATGTAATTGGGATTTATAATATTTAGTATAATAAAATGAATTAATTAATCAATTGCATTTATTCATTTCATTTAATTCATAGAAATACCTAATGTCTAATAATAACATTCGAATATTATTATTACTTAACATGCACCCAACAAATTACACGTAATATTATTTAAATAAATAAATAATATTATTTCTCACAAATTCCCAGAAAAACTACCTGGTATGTATATATTAATATACATGGTGTGTAATTTTGTTTTTCCATTTTCCTTATTTACTAAACCACATTTATTAGTCCCTGAATAATGACTATTTATTTCCTAAATAAATATCACTTCATTAGTTTCTAATAAATATATTATTTCCCCCACAATATATTCTCTAAAATAACTAGTGTCTAAATAAATACGATCAGGAATCCATGAATAGTTATTAAACCACAACCAGAAATAATATTTATTCAACTTTTAAATGAATATTTAACTGAGATACTTGGATACAATTAGTGTGTGACCCTCTAGACCTCTTTCTTGGTGTAATTAGTTGGAGCCTACCTGAAGTCCAAGGTTAGCATCTAACAACACACTAAGGAACCAATAGAAAAAGAAGTTAACACTGTAATGATGTATCACCTCCTACAAACGCTTAACGTGTAATGTAATCCCTTTGTCATGATATCTCCAATCAAGAAGGTTGCATGCTAGTGTCATTAACCCATGTTCTCGATTATTCATTCTTTGAATTCCTAGAATTGAAATTGCCCATTCCTCATTATGGACATTGATTTATTTAGGCAATATCTATTCCATCAAGGGACTAAGATATGAACTTCTATTATGGAATATAAGGGACAAATCCTTTCTCACATTATCTATTAATGTAGAATTACTCGTGATGAACCCAACATATCCTACCTCACTGTGAACAGTGTGTTATGACTGTTTTTTCAACACATCTAAGTGCATGAATTGTAATACTCATTAATAATAATCATAAATTCTAATGACTAATACACACATCCACAAATATGAATATCTAATGACACTACGAATTGTGGATTTCCTATTGCTGGGATTCATTCTCCTAATATCCTCTTGGATATTACCAAGGGTGCACACAATGAGAAGCTTCCTCAATGTTTTATGAGTACTCACCCCTAATGGCCTGTTTTATTTGTGTCCCTCAAATAATGTCATTCATCCATAGAACATATATTCAGGAATAGTGTTATTTCACTTTCAGATTCTCATCATAGAAGGGATTTGCTATGGCCCTTTAGTGCAATGAATATCCTTAGGACAATATCACATGCATTGTCACGCAGAAGAAAAATCAAGATATGATAAGTTATTTATTAATATTCAAATAAAATTTTATTTTAAATTAAAAATTATCTGGTTCTAGGCCACCAACTTCCAGATACTCCCACTTGTACTAGATCCAACTACTAACAACCTTTAACTCTCTAGCTATCATAGGATATTCACAATTTTGATGAGATATACCTTTCGACATGGGGATGGCCACATTCTCTTCCTTGGACACTCTGTTCATTGTAACTTCACCCCTTTGATATAAATCCCTCAAGAGGTGATACTTCCATAGAATGTTCTTTGTCTGTTGATGTGACCTTGGTTCTTTTGCAAGATCCACCACTACAATATTATCATAATACAATGTGATAGGGTCTCTAATTCTAGACACCACATCAAGATCATTGATAGAGTTATGAATCCAAATGACTTCCTTAGCTATATCATAAGCTGATATATATTTAGACTCTACTATAGAATCAGCGACAACTGGTTTCTTTGAACTCTTCCAGCTCAAAAATCCTCCATTGATACAGAAAACATATCCTGATGGTGAAAATTCTCTTTACGTAACTTGTACCTTGGAGGCAACCCAGTGAATTCCCTTTAATAAATACCCAATGAGTATAAATGAAAATTAAACAGATGTTAAATTAAATAAATATATCTAAAACACCTATCACGTGTTTTTCCATAGCTTTACACCCACACCATGGTACACATCTCTAGGGTTTGTATAATATAATAATACATTTTAATAAATAAACATAATTTGGATGAGTACATGATGTGTAGTTCAAACTACAATGTGTGTACAATCGTTCACCATCCATCCTAAGTACACGCCCAGGGATACAAAGTGTAAATGTACTTCAGAAATATTCAGAGTACACAGTGTGTCCAGTGGGCCACCATCTGTGCAGTATCCACGTTACACAGTCTCCATCCAAGCATGTCGTGTATGGGGTACACGGTCCAACCCTAACTCGAAGGGACTGCATGCCATGTCTAGTATTCCACACAGTGTGTAATCTGAATACTACATGCCACCTATTCTTGGTCAACACATGGAGTCATTAATACTTATACAAACTCAAATGACATGGCTTGGTTTGGTAGACCAATACCGATGCATTAAAATTTGACTACACAATGTGTACTGTCAAATACACGTTGTATGTTCTGGTGTTGTATGGCCATGAACCTTTGACACCTTTGGATGAGATCTAATTTTTTGTTTTAATCAAAATTAAATTAAAATATCATTTCTTAAAGGTGAACGAGAAATTAAAGAAGAGGAACATGTCTCATGATTTAGATTTGCAGAACGATTTACTTGAATTGAAACAACTAAATTATTAAATGTGTAAATCATCAACGAAAAAATTAAATAAATTATAATCAATGATATGAATGATCTAATACCACTTTAAGGTTCCGAGTACAGTGGAATCACATGGATGGATATACCAAAATTTAATTTAACCATTAACAATGATCAATATGAGATTCGTCATGATGATAAAACACCAGATTTATAGAATAGAATGAATAAAAAAAAGGAAATAGAGGAGTCCCAGAACCATAGAGAGGATTATCATATTTTGGTTATAATTAATTTAATTAAAAGATAAGAATTACCTTTATGGTATTCTATCTTCGTTGATTCTTCAGGTCACGATCCTGTGTGATCCGTCATTGCGTCTCAGAATCCAAGTGTAGGCTTCCTCTAGAAGTGATCCACACGTGATCTATGTATCTATGGACATTTCCGAAGGGATATCTGAGTTCTAGAATAGAATAGCCTTCACTTGTGATGTCTTCCTTCAATATCATTGAGAGATTCTTCAAAAGAGATCTCCTTGATTCGGTGGAGGAGGATCTCTCTCTTAACTTGAGAGCATTCTTGGAGGAAAGGAATTCTCTCTTGGATTGAGAGACTTCTGCAAATCCGTTGTGCAGAACCAAAAATAATGGATAGGCTTAATGATAATAATGCATTTGGGATTTATAATAGTTTGAATAATAAAGTGAAATAATTACCCAAAGGCATTAATCATTTCATTTAATTCTTAGTAAGACCTCATGACTAATAATAACATTTTACTATTATTATTACTTGACATGTGTCCAGATAATTACACCTAATATTATTTAATTAAATAAATAATATTATTTCTCACAAATTTCCAAAAAAACAACATAGCGTGTATATATTAATATACACGAGGTGTACTTTTTTCTATTTTATTAATTTCCTCCACCACATTTTTTAGACCTTGAATAATGAATATTTATTTCTTAAATAAATATCACTACATTACTCGCTAATAAATATATACTATTTTTCCCACAATATATTCTCTCAAATAACTGGTGTCAAAACAATTGTGATTAGAAATCCTTGAATAATTATTAAACAACAATAAGAAATAATATTTATTCAACTTGTTAAATTAATATTTAACTGAGATACCTAGACACACTTAGTGTGTGGCCCTCTAGGCCTATTTCTTAATGGCATTAGGTGAAGACTTTCTAAATTCCAAGGATAGTTTCTAGAAACACACCAAGGAACCCATATAGAAATAAGTTAATTTCTTAATGATGTGTCACCTCCTATGACTTCTTACCATGTAATGTAATATCTTTGTCTCAATATCTCTAATCAAGTGGGATGCATGGTAGTTTCCATCAACCCATGAGATTAATTGTTATTTATTTTAATTCCCATAATTGAACTCGCCCATTCCATGGAATTGATATGGGATTATTTAGGCTATATAAATTCCATCAAAGGGACTGAGATATCAAATTCTGTTATGGAACAGAAGGGAAAAATCTTTTGTCGCATTATCTATTATTGCAATATTACTTGTGATTCACCCAACATATCCGTCCTCGCTGTGAACAATGTGTCATCATAGTTTTCATCTATACATCTATGTGTGTGAGTTTGAATACCCATTAATAATAATCTTAAAGTCCAATGACCAGTACACACATCCACATATAGGAACATCCAATGACACTATGAAATGTAGATTTCCTACTGGTGGGTCTCATTCTCATAATATCCATATGGATATTACAAAGGGCACACACCATGAGAACGTGCCTCAATGTTTTATGAGTCCTCACCCCTAATGGACTATATTATTTATGTCCCTAAAATAACATCATCTGTCCATAGAACATATATTCAAGAATAGTTCTATCACACTTCTAGGTTCTCATCATAGCAGTGATCTTCTATAAACCTTTAGTGCAACAATTATCCTTTTGAAATTATCACATGTATTGCCATGCAGAAGAATAATCAAGATGTGATAAGGTATTTATTAATATTAAAATACATGAATACAAGTTTATCATAATGTTCTAGGCCACCAACTCCAACAATAGTGAAGTATGGTATATGCATGGTTAGAAGATATGAGATGCTTCAGGCTAGTATTTTGAACCATATCTTCACTAATCATTTATCAAAAAATATAATTCTGCATGAAGTAATTCCTAAATGAACATTTCCTTATTCAAATTAGGGTTATGATTTTAATAAAGAAGATTGATGATGATTCTTACATGTTAAAATTGATAAAAAAATGTAGCATGGAGTAATTCCTAATCACAAATTTCCTTGTACACATCAGAGTACTAATGTTAGTAAATGAAGTTTCAATGTTATGACTAATAATCATTGGAGTAACATCCATTATATTTCAAGACTTGCTTCATAAATAAGTACATTATCCCATAACCATATGCCAACTATAATGAAAAATTTACATCATATGAGTTATAGTATGATGTAAATCCATTATTTCATAAGAACCTATGTTTAGAAGGAAATATTTGTTTGAGGATATAAAAAACCTTCCATAAGGAAAAAATAATGTACATTTATAGTAATTATCCTAAACTGTTCTTAGGAAGTTACATAAATCCCGATGATAGAAATATTTAGTCAATTTATAGACTATATTTCAATATAAGGGTGAAATTATCTATTTGAGATAGTGAGATATAGATTGAATTGGGTTTATTCAATTACAGAGGTTCACACATAGTTATCATAGGAACAAGTTCCATAAGAGGTGTGGAAGAGAATGTTCCAGAGACACAAACTATATAGGAAACATAAAACCATGATAAATTTTTTGTATTCACCATGGTTGGTGATAAAATTATTTATTATGAATAATAATTCCTATAAGTAGGTAGTATGTAGAAGTAAGCTAATATGGAAAAGATCAATTAAAATTCAGTAGTGGATTCCATGTATCAAAGCAAAAGGGGCTTATTATTTTGAATATTGTGGTGGGTATTCAAGATAGACTATACGTGGATGGCATAAGTGTGGTACTAATAAGGCTCGATTGGTTATATCAAGTCGTTATTTCTAAATCAATTATAATTTTACTTGTAATAGCTATTTTATATGATCATTTTATTGAGAATTGGATGTTAATACCACTAATCATGGAAGGTGTCTATGTGACCCAACCATAAAGGGATGGTGACATCATAGAATGATAATAAGGTTTAAAATGATTGAAATCTAGTTCAGGATTGAAAGTAAGAAATAATATCTTAGAGTATTAATTTGGAATGAATCATTTCCATGCATTATTGGTATTACAGTTAGAAAATAATAGAATGAAAGTAATTCTACAATGATTAAATTAAAGTAGAAACCTATGTTCTAGGAAATAGGTTCTACTGAGGTATATATAATAGTTTCTTCAACCTATTAAATCATACACATATTGAGATAGTATTGAAAAATAAATGTTTGAACAATTTGAGAGACAACTTTCACTAGTGTCACATGTAATATATATATCATAGTTGACATGTATAGGACATAGGATGATATTGACATGTTGAGTTGAATTCCATACAATTTAATAATGGATCAATCATGTATGAAATGATATGTATAAGAATTCATATTTCCAATATATAATTTACACTAGGAAAATATCATTTATATTCAAGAGAACTGCAAGGGAAGTAGTCAGAACTAACCAATTGTACATGAGAAATAACAAAAGGGATATATACCTAGAATGTGGAGAAGAAAGGATATTAGTTATTATGGGGAAAAAACTAGTCATAATTAGATAAATATTATATAATATCATAGTTAGTATAAGGTTGTAATGTTATGTATTTTCTATGTATTATTTTTGGATATTATATGGATTATTTTTGAGACCAGGCGCTAAGACGGTGTGTGATTCCGAGGCCCGGTGTGCCCAAAATAAATTTTTGAAATATATTAAATATATTAAATTGAATTCACACATTATTTTACAAAAAAATTGAATAACTCCTAAATGGGTTCCCAAATCAGAAATCGGAGGTTACCATTCAGTTCAGAATGCGAGTTTTACCCTAGGCGCGACTTAACCTTAATCGGTGTAGATTATTTTTGGAAAAGTCTTCATGGGTGAAAAAATGAATAAAATAATTTAAATAAATTATATAATTTTATGATTTTTGACACAGCGATTAATAATATTTAAATATATTGTTATGTCAGAATCATAGGGTTATTCACATAACCCTGGAGATGTTGGAGGACCCTTGGAGAGACTGATGGAGAATTCTCTCAGGATAATGATGATGAGATCATGGATCGATGATTGACACACATAAGATTCGAAGGATCTATACAATAAATGTGACACAACCTCATTCTTCATCATCGATCAATACAAATAGAGTTATGGAAAGTGTTTTAATTTTATTCTTCCTTGTTCTTGATTTATAAAATGAATGTGAATCAATCAATGAACGATTGATCTACAATTTGATTGATATGCAGGATGAGTTTATTTTTACAGGTTTTTGATGGGAGAATATCTTTTTCATTGTTGATTATTAATTTTTTTTCTAATGATAATGAATCAAGATCATCAAAAATATCCATCAAGGTCCATTCCTCTTGATTAATTTGTGCTTTTCTCCCCTAGTTCATCGTTTTTCATGGTTTCTCTTTGTTTGATATGAGACTCAAAAAATCTTTATCAATAGATCATTTTGATCCCATTTCTTGAAAAAATAATCCAATATCATAGATTAGGGATCAACACGACACGATGGAGGTACAACGATAGAGAAGGAGTGATTGAGATATTGTTGGATTCCTGACTTTTCATTCTTCGTCATAAAAGGAAGAACAATGATTTGATCCATTTTTTGGAAAGATTTGTGGGAGATAACACATTTTTCAGTGATGAAAAGGTTTTACCAATATATATTCTTGATTATCAAAATTATTGGAGCCAAAATTTGAGGCGATGGCGGTGCACGTATGAGTAGAAGAAGAAAGAGGGTTTTTTTAAAAACCCCGATCAACACGACGTGTAATTCAGGATTACACAATGTGTGGGACCCTAAGTGGAAGTTAGGGTTTTGATTAGGAGGAATGTATCACACAATGTTTGGATAGGCCTACATGATGTGTGGTCCCTCCCAGGTGAACTCAGTGTGTACCTCGAAGGGTATAAGAACACAGGGTGGAGTACATGGATAGCCTACACGACATGTACTCCCCTACACAGACATGGGTTTGACAAAATACATGTGATGGGACATGTAATGACACATAGGTAGAGTACACATAATGCCTATACGGTGTGTACTACTACACAGACATGGTTTGATGACATAGTCTGTTTACGTGGATAGGACCCGGGGTCAAGGGACATGGCATGTGACCCCTACTACATGTCGTGTACTTTATTATACATGGATTTGATATGTTGTACTCCTCATATTTGATAATATTTATCAGGGTTTGTTCCCCTTATCCTTTCCCTCAGGGTTAGTATATAATCATTTCCTACTCCTAAGACTATGATCCCTTTAGCAGGACATCCCAGATAGTGTCATCGTAATCCCTCCTTGAGGCTTGGAGTGAGATACATTATTCATATTTGTGTCCTAGGTGTAGTTATTGGTATCATTGTGACCAAAACTATGTGAGATTTGATAATCTAATTAGAGGATTAATACATATTAAGTGGTTGGTATCACCCCATGGTCTTGGCAGTAATCCTCACATACATATTATATTATTTTCAGACTTATCAGTGTGTTCTTCTCATAATGAGACCCGATGAGTAGTACCTCTTGGATTGACATCATCAGTGATATCAGACATAGAACTGTGTTCTCCTAGATGAGTGATTTGTGGAATATTTAAGCTAGAATCCTAGGATTGTATACTATGGTTGTGAATTATATCTATCATGTGTGTCTTTGTTGAGTATATATAGATATTCTTATTATATGTGTGGTAGAAATATACCTATGTAGAGATAACTGTACTTTACTTTGTTTTATTCTTTGTGGTTTTGAGCTTTCCTACTGAGTATTGTTATACTCACCCCTACATGATCTTTTCCTGCATGTGTCATGTCATATGAAAACAATCAACCTTTTGATAGGGTCCTAGGCGGACTAGGACCAAATAATGCTTAGTGAGACCAGATAGACCAAGGTCTGTTCCTATGGATTTCTGATAGCAATCTATGTAATTAGCTTCATGTTAGATTTGCGTTTTTAGACTCTTTATGGTGGGATTGTATTTGGACCTGTTTGCTTTCTTTTTCTTCTTATCATACTTGGGATATAGGATTTATATGTATGCATGGATGGTTACTAATTATTTTTTACATTTTAGAATTTTATAGGCTTGGAGATGTGTGCGTGAGTATTGGTACTTAGGATAATGAATCCCATGTCAGTTATATGCCTATTCAGTGCTAGTCTCCATCCCCTGGCCTATTGGAGGTGGGCATGGGGAGTTGAATCACAAGCCCCACTGGAACATGCCACGATGGAGTGGTATCCGAGCAGTCAATTCTACTTTTGAATTAGGAGTCTATGAGATTGGTTTGGAGAAAAATGTTAAGTGTTTTGTGTTCGGATTTCAGGATATGTAGTCTAGTATTAGTGTGACGGCCTACGAATCCATACACCAAGACTCTGATCACCTATTTTATTGAATCGATACATGAGAACATTGGTTGTATGGAAAAAATGGTACATGTATCATATTGGAATGGGTTGTGGTTTCTATGCCCTTATTAAGTCATCTCTCTAGGTATAATTATTGACAATGGTAGATATTTTTTGTTTCAGGATACCTCTATGATGTATACTAACTAGGATTCAACATTAGTATCATGAGTTTGAATCCATCAGTGACAAGGCATCGATACAAGGATCAGTTCCCGAGATGTTACCTCCAGGTGGTGCACCAACCATGACACCACATGGAGAGTTGTATGTGTAACCTGAAGTACCAGAAAATGATGTGCGTAAAATGAGCATGATTCATAAGTTTCAACAGTATAGACCCCTCAAGTTCTGATATGAGCCTAAAACACATGTGGCTAAATACTGGCTTTAGGTAATGACTTATGTTTTTCATCTGGTCAGGACATCAGCAGATCTGATGGTTGTCCTAGTGGTGAGCCTTCTACATAGATCAACAATAAGATGTTGGGGGTTATTGACCTAGTCTTACAATGAGGTGACTCTTTCATGGGAAAATTTTGAGTTCATTTTTAGAGAGGAGTTCTCAAAATCTATTTTAATGGATATATGTATCCAAGAGCTTCTACAACTTTAATAGGGAATCATAACATTAACTGAGTATTCATCGAGGTTTACCAACCTCTCCATGCACTTGATGGATATGGTATGAGATCAGTTCTTCAGGGTTCAATCCTTTGAGAAAGTTCTGCATAGATAAATTCAATAAAGTGTTATCACTCTATGCATTCCTATATATGTTGGTGTTCTAGAGCAATATTTGGTGGTTCAAAGTTTCTTAGATGACAAAATACATCAAGTGGTTGTTAGTAGTGGGAAAAAAGGAGTGGATACCTTTGAATTAGGGATCTGATGATAGTATCAGGGACCTAGAAGTGTAATACATTTCCGGAGGAGGTCCCATGATAGAGGATCTATAGTTTAGGGCTAAAAAGGTGGGTCCAGTCATCCTAGAGATAGGCCGTGCTACTCATGTAATGGTAGGGGACATCTTTCTTGAGATTATCCCACCTGCCATACATCTAATAGAGAGACCATGGATGGGCCACCAAGGTAGAGTTATTGGTAGGATATGGTAGGTACGTAGGAAAAAATATGTGGTAAAGGAGTTGGGAGAGTATAAGGAGGTGGTCGATGCCTTGACTTGTTACCACCACCACCCCCAGGTGGTCCGTGCCAGGCTTAGGGGGCTGGAGGATAGAGGATGTGATAGTTGCATGTGATTGAATCTTACAAACTAGAGGATTTGGGAATTATTTAAGGTATGATATATATCTTTTATACCATAGATACAGTATTAATAGACATATGTTCTTGTCATTTATTTATTTCGACATACCATGTATGACACTTAGTTATTCATGTTGAACCTTTGGCTCAACCCATACACTTATAGACTCCTACTGGAGAAGACTCAGTGATCACACACTTTTTCTAGTAATGTCACCTAAATCTCAGAGGCTAGTTTTTATATTTGAATACCTTGGTATTAGTGCTGAGGCCTTATGACATCATTCCCTGGTATAGATCATTTATCTATAATTCATACCCAGATTGGCTATTTTAGGTGAAGGGTGCGGTGTGTCCGTAGTGATGGGACTGAGCTCTCATTTTTCGGTGAAAAGTAAACCATAGAAGCATAGGTTAGACTCATGCATAGGAGGGTGTATCCAATTATTCATCAGTTTTATAGACTAACCCTTAACACTATGGATGTTATGAGTTTCCAATTTCTTATAGTGGTGGAGAAGTACGAGGACGTATTATTTGAATATGTTCTAGGTTTACCTCCCCATAGAGAGACATACTTCTACATTGATCTACACACCATGACGACACCAATATCTATAAAAACATATCAGCTGTCTCCCACAGAGCTTCTTGAGTTGAGGGTGCATTTGGAGGACATGTAGAGTAAGGGATTTTTTAGACACAGTGTTTTACCATGGAAAGCCCCAATGTTGTTTTCAAAAAATGCGGATGGGATCTTGAGGTTGTGGGTGGACTACCAGATCTTGAATTTGGTGATCGTGAAGAACATGTATCCACTACTGAGGATCAATGACCTATTTGATTAGTTGATAGGGGTCCGATGGTTCTCAAAGGTTGAACTCAGTTCAAGCTACCACTAGATTCAAGTATGAGACGAGGATATACCGAAGATGACATTCAGATGACACTACAGTCAATATGAGTACTTGGTGATGACCTTTGGCATGATGAACACTCTAGTAGTTTTCATGGGACTAATGAACCGGATCTTCCATCCTTGATTATAGTAGTTCATGGTAGACTTAGTTGACAATATCCTCATGTACGCAACATCCCAGGATGAGCACAAGAACACTTGAGTATGGTTATGGATATAATCTGAGATCACCAAATTTATGGGAAGATCTCGAAGTGCTAGTTTTCGATAGAGGTGGTACTCTTTTTTGTACATGTTATATCCGAATATGGAGTGGCAGTGGACTTCGGCAAGGTCAAGGTAGTGTTATCATGGGATCCACCTAAGAGTGTAACAGAGGTTTAGAGCTTCCTTGGATTGGTATGATATTACCAATGATTCATTCTTGATTTCAACAGGAAATCATCACCCATGAAAACTTTGAATTGAAAGGGTTTTCATTTCATGTGGACAGATAAGTTCATAGCTACTGAACGAGGTGTCTAAGTAGTTGGCCTCATTGTAGTTATCATTTGTGGATGGAGATGTAGTAGCTTACCTCCAGTTGGTGGTTGTCACCCCACTACTTTTACAACGAACTAGGGAGGCACAACTAGGGGATACAAACTGTGAGACTCTACGTAATTGGATATCCACTCTACATGATCCTAATTAATTTTATGAAGATGGGGAGCTCGTCATTATTTTAAAAGGATTCATGATGGTACTAATGATGTTTTAGTATGAGGTTATGAGATATTTTCATACATCTTCTTTTTAAGTACATCCACATGCAGAAAAGATATACCAGGACCTCGTTGTCAGTTTTGGTGTCTAGGGATAACGAAAGGAGTTGCAGAGTTTGTCTCTATTTTCCTTACTTGTCTGCAAGTGAAGTCTAAAAAATAAGTTACATCAGTTTTGTCTCAACACCTTGTTGTGCCAGAATAGAATTGGGATGGGATATTTATTGACATTGTTAAGGGATCACCACATACATCCAGGGGACACAATTCAATCTGGGTGATCATAGACCTAATCACCAAGTCAGCCCAATTCATAGCTATACAATAGTATAATTCAGTAGAGATCTTGGGATGCCTCTATGTTCATGAGATGGTCTGAATCCATGGAGTTCCATCAATGATAATTTCTAATCACGACGCTCACTTCACATACCTATTATGGAAGGGATTGAAGGAGGAATTGGGACCCAATTACTCTTGAGCACAACATTTCACCCCGAAACTGATAGTCAGACTGAGCAAACTATATAGGATCTGGAGGACATACTATGATCTTTTATGTTAGACTTTGGATGTAGTTGGGAGGATCACTTACCACTGGTGGAGTTCTCATACATCAAAATATACCATTCCACCAACAGTATGGAACCATTTGAGTATTTTTATGAGAGACACTGTAGGTCAGCACTTTGCCAGATAGACCAATGAGAGACAATACTCATGGGCCCAAAGGTGGTGTGGGCTACAACCAAGAAGGTGAAGATAATCCAGAAATAGAATAGGACTATACAGAGGCTTCATAAGTCTTATACTGATATGCAAAAAAATCCTATGTATTTTGAGGAGAAAGATCATGTGTTCTTGTCGGTTTCACCTTGATGTGGATTATAGAGATTTGTCCTAGATGGAAAGCTATATCCAAGATTCATTGTCCGTTTCTAGATACTACATAGAGTTGGAAAGGTAGAGTACCTCTTATATTTACCTCCATAGTTAGACCAGATACAAAAATTCTTCCATGCGTTGTAGTTGAGGAGGTATATGCATGACCCATCACACGTTATCGATAGGGGAGAGCTAGACATTGAGGATGGAGTGACCTTTGATGAGTACCTGGTGGATATTGAGAATCGGTAGGAGAGGATCATCCATGGGTGATCAATTCCTTTAGTGTGTGTCTAGTGGCAGCACAAGAATCTTTAGGAGAGAACATGGGAGTGAGAGGCTCAAATTTATACTCAGTATCAACATATTTTTGAGTATCTCTTGTTTTGGATTTTCGAGATGTAAATCCCTATGGTGGGGATAATTTAATGTCTTGGATTTTTTATGTATTATATTTTTTATATTATATGGATTATTATCGAGACCAGATGTTGAGACTACATGTGATTCTGAGGCTCGATGTTCCCATAATAAATGTTTGAAATATATTAAATATATTAAATATCACACATGTGATGTTTTCATAAAAAAGTGGGTTAAATCCAAAATGGGTTTCTAGATCAGAAATCTTAGGGAATCGTTGAGTTAATAATGTGGGTTTTACCCTAGGAATTACTCAACCTTAGTCAGCATGGGTTATTTTTAAAAAATTCATCATGGGTGTGGAAATGAATAAAATAAATAAATAAATTATTTTATTTCATGATTGTTGACATAGCGATTAAAAATCCTTAATTATATTATAATTTCAGAATCCTAGGGTTAGATGCATATCCCTAGAGATGTTGGAAAACACTTAGAGAGACCATTGGAAAATTCTCTTAGGTGAATGATGATGAGATCATGGATTGATGATCGATTCACATCAGATTCAAATGATCTCACTAACAAATATGATGTAGATTCATTCTTCCTCAGTGATCGATCCAAATCATGGTAGGGAATATGTTTTGATTATATTATTCCCCATTATTTATTTTTACAATTAATGTGAATCAATCAATGAACATATTAATCCACAGTTCAATCAATATACAGGATGGGTTTATTTTTGTGGGGTTTTGATGGGAGAATATATTTGGGATTGTTGATTATTCAATTATAATTACAATATAAACAAACCAAGATCAACATGAACATCGATTGAGGTCCATTCCTCTTGATTTATTTGTGATTTTCTCCCTCGTTTCATCATTCATCATAGACGTTCTTTGTTTGACCCATGGCTCGAAAAATCACAGTTAATCAATTGTTCTGCACCCATTTCTTAGTGAAATGATCTAATATCATAGAACATGGCTCAACACAACATTATGGAGGTGTGATGATGGAGATAAAGAGATTTAGATGATAATGGATTCATTATTTCTCATTTTTCGGCATTCTATGGCTCACAACAAAGAACGATGAATTGATCCATTTTTTGGGAAAATTCTAGGTCCAAAATGTGTTATTCAGAAACGAAAAGTGTCAGATGATATGGTCATTTATTATTGGCATGATTGGAGTTGAGATCTGAGGTGATGATGGTGTAGGTCTGTGTGGAAGGAAGAATGAGAGTTTCTGAAAAAACCCAATAAACATGGTGTGTAATACGGGATTACACAACATGTGGGGGCCCTATGTAACAACTAGGGTTTTGGGTAGGAGGAAAGAATCAAACGACATGTGGTCCCTCCTGGGTGAACATGACATGTACCTAAAAAGGTACACAGATATGGGGTGGAGTACACAGATTGCCTACATGGTGTGTATGCCCCTAGATGGACACGGGTTGGACCAAGTACATGAGCTGAGTCATGTACGGGCACATAGGTAGGGTTCACGGGATGCCTACACGACATGTACTGTGACACAAACATAGTTTTTTTGACACATTCCATTTACACAAGCAGGACCCAAGGTCAAGGGACATGATGGGTGACCCCTACTACATGTCATGTACTTTATTATACTTTTCTTGGATCTATTTTACTCTATATCTTGGACAATATTCGTTAGGGTTCATTTCCCTTATAATTTCCCTAAGGGTTAGTATGGAATCATATCCTACTCTTAGGACTACAATACCTTTAGGATAACTTCCTATATAGAGTCATTGGAATCCCTCTATGATGCCCAAAGTGAGATTCTCTATTCATCTTCATGCCCTAGGTGGAGTTCTTTGTATTTCCATGACCAAAACTATATGGAATTCAACAATCTACTTAGCAGGTTAATCCAAATTGAGTTTCTGATATTACCCCATAGACTTGTATGTGATCCTCATATGTGTATCATATTCTCTTTAGACCTATCAATGTGTTATTCTCATGAATATACCCTATGAGAAGTATCTCTCAGATGGAATTCATCAGTACTATCATATTCAGGAGTGTGACTCCCAGATAAGTTCTTTGTGAAATCATTGATCTAGAAGTCTAGGATGGTATAATATGGTTACAAATTAACTCTATACTATGTGTCTTTGTTGACTATATATTTATATTTTTGTTTTATGTTCTATAGACATATAAATGTGTAGAGATAACTATACTTTCCTTTTTTGTATTCATTGTGGTTTTGGGGTGTTCTACTGAGTATTTTTATAATCAACCCTACCTAGGAGTTTTCCACACATGTCATTTCTTATTCAGATGATCAACCTTTTTACAGAGTCCTAGGTGGGCCAGGACTAGATAGTTCATAGTTATACTAGACAAACCAAGGTGTGTTCCCATGACTTTCTGACAACAGTCCGAGAACTCACCTTCAGGTTGGACATGTGTTTTCAGACTCATTGTGTGCATATAAGCTATCCAATGAATTGAAATTATTTATGAATAAATATACCATAAAATCTTAGGGTGTCATATTAATAGCGAATATATTCATAACATAATTTAGTATTTACAAAAATAATTTTAATAGTAAATATATATTATATTTAATTAAATAATCTATTGACAAAAATGAATTTTCAAAAAATAATCAAATATATATATTCGTATTAAAATATTATTTTACACAAAAAAATAGTATAAAATAATATTTCTTTTTAAGAACATTAATTAATTCGAAAAATATAAATTATAATTATTTTTAAGTATTATTATTAATTAAAACACTTAATTTTAAATTAATTAAAATTATTAAACAAATTAGTGGGGTGTTATATTATTCCCCGCTCAACAGAATTATGTCCTCACAATTCTAAACTACACTTAAAAAGTTAAAGGTTGATTCTTGAAACTTACCTTGTGGGAAACCCACATAAAAAATATGGTTAATAAAATATCCTCATCAAAATAGGTTAAGGGAAATGAGGTTTTCACCACAAAAATTATGCTTTCAAATGGGGTGAAATTAGTTGGAAGTAAAAACATGGACATGGAAGAAAAATCAAACTTTGATGTTATGATGGAAAGTGATAGAGAACATGTTTAGCTGAAATTTTATTACTAAAAACTATAAACTATTGTAAAAAAATCATTGATATTATAAAAGTTTATGATAATAGAAATTTTTTTATTTAAGACTCTTTTCCTTGAGTTGAGGAATTATGCCACTCTATAAGATTATAAATATTATTTTCTATTTCATAAACATAATCTTATCCTTTGATTGCACCTTGAGCTATATATACTTAATCTTTTAGCATAGGTCACATCATATGGGGAAGTAATACATTAACGTCTAAAACCACATACAATGATCAATTTATACCATTAATAAATGGTTAAACATTCCAAAATATAATGATTCAACACATTATAAATATGGTCACTGAATTTCCAAGATGAACTTATCTATGATGTATCTCTAAATTTTCACATTCCAAACATGTGAATAACTTCATCATGTATCCTCTTAAAATATGGTAATAAATATAATTACCATAAAACCTTACTGGAAACATGAATTCTTCCATATTCCTTAAGTAAGATACATGTTATTCGATATATTCCTTAAATCCAAAAGTGCTGCAAATTCCATCGATGATAGTATAAACCACTTGTTGACAAGTCAATGATCAGTTCCAAGGTAGCCAGTACTTATCAAAATCAATCATTTATTCATAATTATATCAACATCATAAATATATTAAGGGTTGTCTTTCCATCAATCATGTGTTTTCAAAAAAATTTAACTTTCTAATGAATATATTTTCTTGGTACCATCCAACATATGGACTCAAATACTTAATGAAAAATTACTGAATTATAATACTCATATATTCCATAATTCATATAACCAATACAATGCTGATAAAATATTAAAATGAAATAATTCATTAATATAAATATTAATTATTCTTCTTCATCTATTGTAGTATAATAACTTTATCATTATCCAATAGCATCATTTGGGGTATATTTTTCTAACACTTGGGTCATTGATTTGCATAGTCCCATCTCCTCACAGTTGAAGCATTGTACACTAGAAACCTTTTTATTACTATTGTAATCAAGAACTTGGTTTCCTTTTTCTACACACATATAACAAACTCCTATTCATTTCCATCATATTAATGTGTGATTATTTCCACAGTTATCACATGTGAAAAAACCCTTCATTACCTTCTTCCATTTATCCATCATTTCCTCTTCCATAACATTCTTCTCTTATTTCCATTCAAAGTCATATGATTCATATAATTATTTACTTATCTTGTTAACACATGATATTATTTCCTTGTATGATGGGGATACCTTGGAGACTATTTCCCTTCTAAATATTTTCTTAAGACCATGAAAAATACGACCCTTCTTACACTTTTCATCACATTCATTGGTGGAGTTCTCATTTATTATGCTATACACCACTTATAAAAAATTTCATATACTATATTATCTAATAAAATTATGAACTTTCTATAACTATAATCATTATATATCACATAGCATAAGTTCATGCATCATAAATCCTAGAACCATATACTTTGGTTTCTTTGGAAGCATAAATCCTTCATAATGGAATGTAAGAAAAATGTGAATTGTACAAAATCATATACCCAGAGAGTGTCAAATTAGGTACATGGTAAGACCCATTATTGTTTAACAGGATACCCCAAGTTAAGATCAGAAACCTTGTCGAAGTTGTCACCCCTAGGTACATATGTTCCAGAACCACTCCCACTTGTAGTATCTAGAAAAGGATGTATTTTATAGGAAAATACATATAATATATAACTTAAAAAAATTATAGGATGTTTTTATATTCTTATACTCAAAGTATATCTCAGGGTTATGTTCCCTAATCTTTATCTTATAAATCTAGTTTCCAAGGTTGATACTAAACTTCCTCTGATGCAAAATATAACACCATGATCCCAGAAGACCAGAGCCAGTGCATTATTTTAATATATTGGAATGATTACATGGAATAAAACCATGAAGGACTGATCATTTTAGAAGTAATAGAATACCATATTATAGTCATGATACCCATTATACATTGGAAAAATAAAATAAAACATGATACTATATGAAATAAACTGTATCATTGAAATCTTATTGAATGTTTTCTTCATCATATCCTAGGGAAAAGAAACAAAAGAAATGGTTCAGCTCAGATGATCGATAAGGGTAAGTGATACAGTATAAGATATCATAAACAATAAGGTAAAGTGAATAAATCATGCCACTAAAACATAATATTGAGCATAATATGGAAGGAATAAAAACTGAATGAATAATTCTATATAAATAATCACATGAAACATCACCATAGATATTCTAATAGTAAAATAATCACATGATTTATATATTACTACTACCATAATGAGTTAATTAATATGATATACATCATAAACCTATCATTAAGTCCTTTTCCAAGACTTTTGAAAATACCGGGGTAAGGCCTCGGCCAAATGCCAATTCTGTTTTTTCTTATGAGACCTACCGATATATTGAAGGGCTATAGTGGGCCCCAACCATCATTTGATAAGTACAATGCATTCTTAATAAGGCTAATAAAATATATATTTAGATCAAAGTGTCCCATAACACTTTGAAATATTTGAATCAAAATCATAGATGTAAATATTCTAATTAAATCATTTAAACTCTTGATAAAAATAATCATTAAACATTTCAAAGTGTCCCATACCACTTTGAAACGTTTAATTATTAATTAAATATAATATCATAAGAATAATAAGACTCATGATTTGATATATCTAAGGACATTAAATACAACACATTCACGGAATAAGTGGTGAACAAATCGTAATTATTATTGAATTAAAAGTGAGACGAGAAAAACCCTTTTATTTTGGAAAGAAGAGTTCTTTTAGAAACCCTTTTTTTTGTAAAACCATAATGTAAACATGTATATCTTTTAAAATAACAGAAAAATACATTTGAAATTTTATTTTAGTCATAAATTTTGTCCCATTGAATTGAAATCATGTAAAAAGAGTTTTTAATGAAGCTTTATAAATGAAACATGTTAGTGTGATTTAAGGAAAATATTAAATAGATTTTAAAGGAGAATGGAATGTTTGTTTTCATAAAACCAGAAATTAAAAATGATTGTTTTTTTATGATAAAATATTTTATTTTAAAATTATTAATTATGGATTAAAATGGAATATATATTGAACTTGAAAATGGGTAAGAATTTGAGAAGTTCCCTTGAATCAGGTATGTTTATTAGGGAGAATTAAGAAGGGAACTAATTTAAAATATTCCCCATTAAAGAAAGAATAAATGATCAAATATATGATTTTGGAACATAAAAATTTAATGTAGAAGATGTACACAAAATTAAATAAGCATTACATTTGGGTAAGGATTGTGAAGGAATAACCCGAAGAAAAAATGAAGGTTTGGGTGAAACCCCTCACCACTTTGTAATCAATCGAATCATATGAGAAAGAATTTATAATCATAAAATGATACATTAAATACCATGATAATAAATATATTCATGATATGATACATAAATGGGAAGTATACAGACACTATATCTAAGAAATATTGATGAATAAGGAATATCTGACAAAAATGGAAGTGAGATGAGAAAACCCTTACCTTATATCCGAACGTGTTCTCCATTTGATCTTAAGTTCATTGAATATGAAATTAGACCCATTAATAATTTGATTAATAACATATTATATATTTATGTAATTTTATTAAGTTCATTTTTGTCCTTTTGATAATTTATAAGATTGTACTCCGTCATTCCAGATCATTCATTTCTTGATATTCATAATCAGTTCACATGATTATAAGTATGGAAGTCCATAAATAATGGATGTAATTATCCAGGATTGAATTTATATATTATTAATGAAAATAAAAAAATTTAAAAGTTTATATATATCATTTGGTTACATGGTATTAGGTTGAATAATTATATAATTCATTTAGTGATAATCGTTTAGATTTTTACAGCTGTTTTTCGATCACAACAAACTAGTTTTGTTATATTATTTTGTATCATGTAAAAATGATGGTTATAGAATAATTAAATAAGATATAATACATATTTTAGAATCTGTTTCAACCCTAAAAATGGTTTCATGACCATCCTTGATGGAGAGTATGAAGAAGAAGGTTCGTCGTCCACGAAGCTTGTAAATTAGAACCCCCAGACGATGATTTCATTTTTAAAATAAAAGAGAGAGAGATAGGATGTTGGGAGAATAGAAGAATATAAAACAAATTGAAAATGAAATTAAAAGAAAAGGGAGAGGGTTTACCTCTTGAAATATCCTCATTGAGAACCTCCTTAAGAGAAGGATTTTACGTATTTTGGTAATAAAAAGGAATCCTGGAGATTATGAGGGACTAAGTAAGAGTATTTTTTCATAACATAGAGAATATTAGAGGCTTATAAGTGTGAATTGAAGAGGGGTGAGGGGTGATTTTTATAGTGGAGGAGAGGAGGGTTTTTCCATTATTCTAATAATTATTTTATTATCATGGATAAAGACTATAAATAGTCTTGATTATTGTGACTGAAAATAGTAATAATTGAATTTGAGTTCAATAAATGGCCATTTACATCATAAATTACTCAAGAATTATGCTGAAATTTATTTATTTAGCATATTTCATAAATTATCGAATTTCAGTATTCACCAAAAATTTAAGTATATCAGAAAAATCCCTAAAATTCATCCTAAAGAATTTTTGACATGTATAATTCAAATATTGACTCCATTTTCCCAAAATAATTTTCTATGTAGGTGAAATTTAATTTTTAAATAAAATCATTATTTACTTGAAAAATACAGATTTTAATTTTAAAACAAATTTTATAATACTTTCAAAAAATTACTAAGGTCTCAAAAAATTATCCTAAAATCATAGTACAAAGAAATCTTTATTTTTGATTAAATTTTATGAAAATTAATTTTATTTAAAATAAATTCATTAATTTAAAATTTTAAATAAATATTTATTACTAACAAAAATACCAACACTTAATTATTTATTTTCAAAACATTCACTATCATTTATAAGGTGCCTAAATTTTATTTATATTTTCATGGGTTATGTACTATTCATAAGGGTCAAGTTATTATTTATAAGGGAAACATTACTATTCATAAGGGTACATTACTATTCGTGAGGGTCAAGTTACTATTCACCAAAAAATTACGTTGATCTAATTAGACTCTAAAAAACTTACTGATCACAATAGTGTATGTATGTTTTTTGATATTCAAGTTAAACATGTGGAAAAATTATGTTTCACGGCAAGGTTATAACTATAAAAAAGTGTTGTTTCGAAGAGACTCAATGTTGTGTGTATATAAGATATCTAATGAATTGAAATTATTTATAAAGAAATATTCCATAAAATATTTGGGAGTCATATTAATAGTGAAAATATTCGTAACATAATTTAGTATTTATCCAAATAATTATAACAGTTAATATATACTATATTTAATTAAATAATCTTTTTATAAAAATGAATTTTTAAAAAATAATCAAATATATATATTCATATTAAAATATTATTTTACAGAAAAATAATACTATAAAATAGTATTTGTTTTTTACAACAATAATTAATTTGAAATCTATAATTTATAATTAATTAAAGGTATAATTATTAATAAAAACAAATAATTTTAAATTATTTAAAATTATTAAAAAAAAATTACTAGGGTGTTACAAATAGTATCCCCACTGTCACACGCAAGGCCCTCACTACTAGTGGGTAGCCTCTGGAATATGGGGAGACACACTTGAGGCCATGTGGCCATCAGGTTTGGCTACTCGGTCATGAGATGAGTCTAGGATGTCACACATAGGATTCAAATAGCTGAGTTAGTGACACTAATTATATCTGATTGGGATGCCCATGATGTATGAGATATAGCTGGTTGGAATGGTGACATGGAGTTGACAGTGATTAGTGATTTCATAGGATCCTTGGGAATAATATTTGATCCTACTGATATGGAGGTTAGAGAGATACCTAAGACGCATAGTATCTGGTCTTTGAGCCATTTATGATTAGATATTTGTCCATTTGAGCATGAGATTTAGGTATTCCTTGGTGACACCCTATAATATAGTATTTATATAGTTTTCATGATATCATGAAGATCTCAGAGACACCCCACCATTGACCAAAGTAGGTATGATCAATTAGGAATGGTGGAACCACAGATCAACAATAGGTTAGTTATTTATTATTTAAGTTATTCTTTATTTGTACATATCATTCCACATGCACATAAATTTTATTTACTATTTATATAAAATATATTGATGGTGGTTCCCTACAATGTTATATACTCACAACATACTCGGGTGGCCATGACACTGGGGTACCTGAGTAGAACATTCATGTGTTGTATGCACAGGTTGAGAAAAGAAACAATGTGATATTTATGATCGAGTTGAGGCAAACCAAGTGGTATTAGAGATTGGGATTGAGGAGAGTCCCAAGAATATAGTTAATCCCAGGTAATTTTATTTTATTCTTTTATTTTGTATTCTTAGTTTATGTGATTGGATTAGTGGATGATCATCTTTATATAATTGTAAAACATCCACACATCATATTATTACTGATTGGGATGTTTGATTTATCTATAATACTCATATTTTTATTATTAATGTATTATACTTGGTTATTTTATTAGTTACTATAAACTCTTATTAGGGAGTATAGTCTCCCTACAGTATTACCCTAGACCCTATTTGCTAGTCATCATTCTCTGGTGTATGTGGAAGCTTGCCTTAGGTCACATTACAAACTAGGCCTGGGCACCAAACGAGTGGTCTACGACCTAGGATGTTATAAAGTGGTATCAAAGAATTATTTTTATTTTATTTTACTATTTTGGATGTGGTATATAAGCAATATAGGAATGTGTTAGATCCCGCGATGCATATCAGACTGGTGTGTCGAGAAAACTTATGACAATAATATGTCTAGGTTTACAAGGGTTGGGTTTTTGGTTTTTGGTGTTTGATGTTATCTTTGTACATGATTTTCACCCTGGGTGACACTCATAGATGTTTTTTGTTCTTATTATATTATTTTTTTATAAATTTTCCCATTAGAAAGTTATTGGTGTTCATAAATCATATTTGGAACATAGGGTTGACATGAAAAATATGCCTACTAGCATGAATAGTTTCATTGAAAACTAAGGATAAGTTGTTTAAAGTGTCATCATCTTCTCATACAACATTTTCCATATAAGTTATTGTTGTAATTCTACTCAGTTGTGCTGAATTATGTATGTATTTTATTTTGATGGTAGGTTATGTGGATCCCTGTCATGATGCATCATGATGAAGATGATGTGGTCCTTTAGTTTAAGGGATGCATGATGACCCTAGTATGTTGATACAAGCATGGAATTGCTTTATAATAAACCCCCTAGGATGGTTAACAAATAGGTTTAATTATTTAATGTGTGAAAAAAAACCTATATGGTGTTTTACTATATAGTTTCTTGGAGTCATTCTAAATAAATAGACCACCAATTGTAATTATTTAGTAGAGATCATGGTAGAGTGATGCTATTGTGTATGTGCTAACCAAATAAAATTTGATCCTTGAGGGGTGACTCCAGTATATGGATACCTCATGAAAATCAATATGATATTTCATATTCTTGAGGGGGTTTCCCCATATGCGGATACCTTGTGATAATCGGCACCTTAATAGGTAGTTGGTTGGTATGCAGTGCCTTTAATATTTATGTGAGACCCTAGAGTGGGTAGTTTTGTTTATGAGTTGTCATGTGACCTTTGAGATAAGAACATCAAGGTGTTTCTTATGAGGCATGATTTCCATGAGTCATGACCTATGGTTTAGGAAAGAGATACTTGTACCTTGAAATATGACCTAGGTTGTTAGTGAGTGAGACATCATGAATTAGATGGAATGAGATTCACAAGGGTAACCTATGTGATGGGTTATCCTGGGATTTTGGACTCTTTAGAAATATGAATAATGGGTAGATGTGAAGATCTTTTATGACATGATTTTTTACAAATTTTTGTATTTTTTGACAACTAATCATTTTTGTAAAAAATATTTTTGTACATTAGGTGAAAGGTATGGTGCTAAATGTTTATAACTTGTTTTTCTAAGAAATAGAAGTGAATCTGAATGAATAAATATTTGTTGATCAAATGAAGGGATTCAGAATCTGACCACTAGACTCATTTTTTGTCAGAAAGATGAATAGATGATGTTTTTCAAAAGTTTTTATCAAATGACCCATCAGTATGAAGTTGAATATCTCCTAAAAATGTTTTTTTAGAATGTTATAAGTTTCCGAGTTGTTTAAAAGGAAGAATATCGTACTATTCTAAAGTTAAGAAATATGGTAAGTATTAAACATTACAAACTAATTTTATGAAGCTTTCATGTTATTTAAAATCTCTAAAATATCAGGAAGAATTCACTATACAAGATCAAGTTAGTATAATGAGTTGTAGAAATTGGTACATTGGAAGGATGATTACACCTATAAATTAGACTGAGTTTCTATTATAAAGTCAAATCGGACTGAGTTTTAGTTAGAAAGAAAAATAAGAATGAGTTTTATTTAGAAAGTAAAATTTAATTGAGTTTCTGATAGAAATTAAATTTGACTAAGCTTCAATTAGAAAGTCAAATCGTATTGTGTTTCAGTTATAATGTCAAATTGGACTGAGTTTTAGTTAGAAAGTAAAATTAGGCTGAGTTTTAGTTAGAAAGTTAAATATGACTGAGTTTTAATTAGAATGTAAAATCAGAATGAGTTTCACTTATAAAGTCAAATATGACTGACTTTTAGTTATAAAGATAAATCATATTGAGTTTTATTTAGAAAGTCAAATTTAATTGAGTTTATGTTTAAAAGTCAAATCAGATTGAGTTTATGTTAGAAAGTAAAATGTGTACTGAAATTTTTTAATGAACTAAGTTTTCTAGACTTAATTTTTGATAGTTTTTTGAGAATTCAAGAAGAAGTTATGAATAATTCAATAAGTTTCAAGAATACATCATAAGAGTTGAGAGGGTTTGAACTGGTCAAAAATGAATCTCAAATGAATATGAAATTTATAGTTTTATGAATTTGGGTGAGTGATAAAGTTTTTCAATTTTACTACCTTTTCCATTATGGGTTTACTATAAATAGGTTCACAATATATATGTACATTATAACCTTTCACATGTGTGAAAATGTGGAAGTGCTATAGAGTTTGGGTTAGAAGTGTTTTCTGGATAGAGATATCATTAGAAGATCAAAATATAGTTAGTTCAGAGAACCAGACTGACGAATATTGGACTAAAGAGGATAATTTTGATTAGTTGAGTAGAGTTGTAAGGCATGAGTTTTGTTTTTGGTAGAATAAAATGTTTCTTCAAGAGTAGTTTGAGACAAGGTGAATATGAATGAGTCTGTCAGAATGAGTCTACTGGATTGATTTTATTAGACCGAGGGCCATCAGACTTCAGGTCATTGGACCTAGTGAATTTTGTGGAGCGTATTGAACAAATTCTTTATACTTTTTGTGTGGAAATTTTTTTTGTAATTAAATATTTATAAACTGATAGGAGTCAGTATAATAATTATTATCAGGAGATAGAAGGTGTCTAACAAGAGTTTACAAAAGATGTCTTCAACTATTAATAATAGTGAATTTCCATATACCCATGGGAGTGGCTATGGTAAGAATATAGGTTCTCACACTAAGGCCGAAACTTGTAAATATCATGTTATTTTCTTTCCTTTTTCTAAAATACGATAAGATAAAAAACATTAACATTTTGAAAAGGTTAAGTTTCGGAATGTTTTGAAACTTATAAATAGTTAATAACTAAATCAACCCCCCCCCCTTATCAATTGTTATTTTTTCCTGTGGAAATTCAAGATGCTTCAGGTTGAACATAGAGCACATGTGGTGTTACTGGGTATCTGACATAGGTATGGTGATGCCTTAGGGTTTTACAGGGATGAGCACTTTGAGGTTTAGTGACTTAGGTATCAAGGTTTGGTTATGAGGGAATGATAAGAGTGATGTCTGAACCAATGTGTTTTTGGATATTCATTCATTAGTGAGATAGAGTGTGGTGGATGCTGATGATTTTGGGAAAGATGCGAGGATGGTGGTGCATGTGTGATGGGAAATGACACTCGTAAGGTGCCCAATTTTGAGGAGGGGAAAGGTAATTCCTAGGTAGATAAGGATAAAATGTTAAGTTCCATGGTAAGTGGAATAACATGAGGGATAATGAGTCTGTGTTGGGTAATAGACTAGGTAGTATGGGATTGTACACCCACTGTGTTGGATGAAATAGAAGACGCACACAATATTTTGATGCGATAACCATTTAAATATTGAATTTATAGGTATTCGGGAGTAAAGTTGAAGGCTGATGAGGTTGAAAAACACTTTTTGGTATATAATCCTAGAGTTTTAGTGAAAATAGAAATGTTTCTCTATGGTAAAGGAGACATCATAATTAGATCAAGTGTGATGGCATAACCGATTTGTGTGAAATCCTAATCAAGTATTGACAACATGGTGAGTGTGTATTGGGAAGAGTGACATGAGTTTCATAGAGGAACTTATTGTTGTTTTTCTCTAGGAGAGGTATAAGGTAAGATGCATGGTGGGTATTGAATTATTGGAATTTGAAGGTGTGACCCTCATTTCAGATGATTTTTGATTGGTGTTGAGTATAACATTTATATGATCTAGGAACAGATGAGGAATTATGTTTCATAATTAGTGCTCGGTTATTAGAATGATGGTCATGACCTATCATTGCATGTAAAAATTGATAGATTTTGGGACATATAATCATGAACCTTGTGATTGAAGGGTTGATGGCATGGTGAGATCAGTCATTGGAAGACCATTTTGGAATTTGGATTATGGTGAATAAATGTGTATGGTTTCATCTAGATTCTTTCATGAATTCCAAGTATAAATTCATATATGATATCAAATGGAGTTTTAGAACTTAAATAAATATTGTGGTGAATTGGGGTGAATCTAGGCATGATTTGGATTAGTGGTGTGTCAATGATATTACTATAGCACAATGGTGGTTTTGGGTTGGGCTAAAAATCCAACCATGGGAGCCCAATAGAAGTTAGGTTTGAAATTCAGTGAACATGTTTAGATAATCATGAAATTATTATAGTATTTAAGGCATCATGGTTGTTTGGTTTGATAGCACATCAGTGACAAAAACCAAAAACTTTTGTGATGGATTTTTCCCGGGAGGTTTGACTCTAATTATGAGATGTAATTGGATGTGGTTGGTTTAGAACTACATTGGGAACCTTGTATTGGTCCAGACAGGTAATCTTTTTCATTGTCCATGGATTTTCAAGGAACTGTTGGTTTGTTTGGGCCTTTTTCATGCGTAGTGGATACTCCTTATATTAGGTTTAGAATCAGTATGAGGAGTGACACCGGGTTTGAAATGGTGTATTCATGTATAATTGAGTTTAATTTAGAAAATGAACCATGCACATTTATAGAACATAGGATGGGTGTTCTAGTAGGTGATTCTAATGATGGGAAGCGTTATGACTATAAATAGACTATTATAAGCTAAGTCCTATAGTGGGAAGCACAATAATCTAGATGATTAATTTAGTTAGTACTCATGGGTGTCTTGGGCTAAATAGGTGTTACGGATTGCTGTTGTGATGCTTCAGGATGATACGAGTGTTGCCTTGGGATCTTCAGAGCTCAATTCTTTATTTATTGAGTTATTCTAAGGAAGAACATTGGGAATTTAAATTTGAAACAAGATATTTGAATGGAAAACAATGACTGAGGTAGGTCGGGGTTTATGTTTGTATGTACATAGATACTTCTCAAGGACAAGAAGTGTTATGGTGGGGAGATAAACTTCATGTCATATAAGGATTAATAAATTGGTGGAAATTTAAATTTTCAGTTAATAGAGGTTTCAAATTTATATTTGAGATTCAAGAGAGAGTTATAAGCCATTTAACATCTCTAAAGGTTGTTTTTAAACTTGGAATGAGGATTAAGAGGTTTTTTTGGTGCTTGTGGGAGCCTTGGAAGGGATCAAGGTAGTTTCTATAACCATGGTTTTAGCAAGCCATTTGATAGATAGTGAAGAAAGCTAATATTTTCCCCATAACGTTTTTATAGGAAGAAACCAATCCTCTCCTCTTCTTCTTAGTGTGATGACTGAGAGTTCTCTCCCCTTTCATCCTCTCATCACCCTTAATACAAGTGGGGTTCTTGGGCAATTTTTATGGTGATTTAAGTTAAATTGTTCACTATGGTAATCTTCTTGAATATCTTCCTACCTTTTAATTTAATTTTCATTTCTCTTGGTTAGGGATTCAGTACCAATTCCCTAAAATCATGGTGGAATATTCCAAGCATCATGAGGCTTTCCTATAGATTTCATAGAGAAGATCCCGTGATGATGTATGCCCGCCTTCACAAATCATTTTTATGGAGGTAATCCACCAACTTAATCTTTTTATGACATATTTAATTCAAATTAAATTAAATTTATAGTGAAATTATAGTCATGTGTTAGGTATTTGGAAAAAATTGTGATCTAGAGTGTGTAAGAACCCAAATCTTCTTTTCAAGTACATTTCTGATTTCTGGTTGTTTTTGAGAAAAAGAGGAGTTTCTGGAAATTTCAGGAGTACATGCTGTGTACTTTAAGTACATGCCTTATACTCAGTTGTTATGGGTAACCGTGTATTGGCTGAGTACATGGACACGTGTGGTGACATGGATACCACATAAAACAGAGGCTGGAAAAGGCAAGTACATGCCATGTACTTTTAAAATACACGTTGTGTACTTTTTTTCATTAAATAGACCAGGGGTGCGTCTAATGGGTAGAACGTTATTCTTCTTTTCCCGTCTCGTCTGAGAGATTCCTATGGACATGGAACTTCTCCAAGCCCCTGAATCACCGTCTGTTTCCAGATTTGAATATCATCAATTGCGTTGGAATTGCATCAGTGAGTTCTCCCTTCTTCTTGAACATCATCTCCAGATTTCTTCTCTATCACGAGTTATCCACAGTTGAACATTTTTAAAATTTTTGTTGATCTAGGGAATTCTTGGGAGATTCAAGGCCTGAGGTTCGCGTATATCGATCTCACGACGTCTAGGTTGGTGGTTTGTTCCTTTACATAGTTAGTCTTTGAGTTATATGTGCAAAAATTCCCAATACCCTTGTTCGGTGTATTGTGTGTTTATGGATTTACCCCTTTTATTTTACTGATATTCCTTGTTTGATTGGATTGTGGTTAATTTTTTGAGAATAGGGTTATCTTTTCCATGCTATGGATGTTTTTCCCATGTTTTCTTATTTTTGACCGTTTGGTCTAGCCTTTCCTATTAGGATACTTCTATTTTTTCCATGCCTAGTATTATTATTGTGGAGTGATTATTGTCTAAAATGGTATGATTTTATGTAGTTTTCTTATCCATGTAGTTCTTGAGGTTTAATTTGGCTACTGATTATCTTTTGTGCATGATTGCTTTACACTGGGCTGTGAGAACCTTGTGTCGTGAGACCATAGGGGAAATTGACATTGAGGGATTTCCTAGAGTGTTTGTTATAATTATAACACTGTGAGACCGTAGGGGGGAATGATATTGAGTGATCCCTTAGAGTGTCTATAGTTACGTTACGAGGCCATAGGAGGAATTTATGTTGAGTTATTCCTTAGAGCATCTGTAGGTTACCATTAAAAGACTATAGGGGGAATTGATGGTTAGTGGGTTTTCATTGACAGAGTCACAAAGTTTGATCAATTATTTTTGATCAAGGAGACCTTCAGTGTTAATGATATGGGATGATTGTACGTATGAGAGATTGTATATCTACAAGGGGTTCCGCAGTCCATTTTTTACACAGGCATGCACATTTTACTTCTCGGGTCTGGTAGAGACTTCATGTGGCTTTTGGTACACAGGTACTTTTGAGTATAACTTACCATCCCTAGACAGATGGCCAATCCACGTGTACGATTCAAGTGCTTGGGGACCTGCTTCCAGCATGCATCCTTGATTTTGGAAGTTCTTGGGAGAAGCATATACCACTTGTGGAGTTTGCCAACAACAATAGTTTTCAAGTAACTATTTACATGGAACCTTATGAGCCTTTGTTTGGTAGGACATGTTGATCACCCTTATGATGGATGGAGGAAGGAGAGGCAGCTATACTTGGACCTCTTCTTGACTAGGATACCACAAAGAAAATAGAGTTGATTCGGAAGAGGATGGATACTGCACAGTCACAAAAAAAGTCTTATGCTGATCGACGGAGACAACCTCTGGAGTTCGAGGTCAGAGATCAGGTTTTCCTACATGTCACACCAAGGTTGGGACACAAGAGGATTAAGATACAGGGTAAGATTTCTCCAAGATACATCAGGCCGTTTGAGGTTTTGGAGGGAGTTGAGCCGGTTGCCTATCGGTTGTAGTTACCTCAGAGGTACCAGTCTATTCATGACATCTTCCACGTTTCTTAGCTTCAACGTTACTTCTCAGACCCGTCTCATGTTTTCCAACCCGAGGAGGTTCATCTCGAAGTGGATGCATCTTTCAAGGAGCATCGTATCTGGATTGTTGATCGAATTACGAAGGTTCTCTGTGGTCGGTTTGTTCCTCTGGTACGAGTTCTATTACAGCACGGGCGAGTACAGGACGAGACCTCAGAGAGGGAGGCTGATGTACGATCGTAGTGGCCGGAGATTTTCAAGGTTTCTACTTATACACCGCCATGCTAGGTAAAATTGAGGATGAATTTATTTAAGGGGGAAGTGTTAAGAACCTGGATCTTTTTTTCATGTACATATTTTGTTAACGGTTGTTTTTGAGAAAAAGAAGAGTGTTTGGAAATTTCAGGAGAACACTTCATGTACTTTAAGTACACGTCGTGAACTCGGTCGCTGCAGGTGACCGTGTACTGGTTGGGTAGTGGCCGAGTACATGGCTGTGTGTAGTGACCTAGAGAATACCTAAATTGGAGGCCGGAAAAGGAAAGTACACACTGTGTACTTTAAAAATACATGTCATGTACTTTATTTTTTTTATTAAACAGGCTGGGGTCATGTCTAATGGGGAGAATGTTCTTCTTCTTCGCCCGTCTCATCCGAGAGAATCCGTACAATTATGGATCTTCTCTGAGCCCCCCCGACTCATCGTCCATTTCTCGATTCGACCTCCGTCGATTGTGTTAGAATTACGTCGGTGAGTTATCCCATCTTCTTGAACATCATCTTCTGATTTCTCCTCTCTCACGAGTTATCCTCGGTTGAATGTTTTTAACGTTTTTGTAGATCTATGACGTTCTAGGGTTATTCAAGTACATAGGTTCTCATATATTGATATCACAATGTTGAGGTATGTGTTTTGTGTCTTTCTATAGTTATTCTTTGAGTTATATGTGCAAAAGTACTCAATACCCTTGTTCGGGGTATTGTGTGTTTATGGTTTTACACCTTTTATTTTCCTGTTATGCATTGTTTGATTGGATAGAGGTTAATTGTCTGAGAATAGGGTTATCTTTTTCAAGATATGGATGTTTTGACAATGTTTTATTGTTTTTGACAATTTGGTCTAGCCTTTACTGTTAGGCTGGTGCTTGTTTTCCATGCCTAGTATTGTTAGCGTGGGGTGATTATTGTCTGACATGCTATGATACACTGTAGTTTGTTTAGACAAGTAGTTCTTGAGGTTTACTTTAGCTGATAATTATCTTTTGTGCACTATTTCTTTACACGGGGCTGCGAGAATGTGGTGTAGTGAGGCCATAGGGGAAAATAATGTTGAGGGATTTCCCAGAGATTATTTTATAATTATCACGCTGTGATACCATAGAAGGGATTTATGTTGAGTGCTCCATCGAAGTGTGTATAGTTATGTTAGGAGGATACATAATTAATTGACATTTAGTGCTTCCTCAGAGTGTCTGTAGGTTACCATTAAAAGACTATAAGGGGAATTGATGATGAGTTCTTTCTCAGAGAGTCGTTGATGACACATGACTGTAGGGGAAATTGACGGTGAGTGCTTCCTCAAAGAGTCTTTGTTATATCTTTTCTTGTATTGTGAACTAGAAGGGTTTGGCTGTGAGAAAAACCTAGAGGATTTCTTGTATTTGTTTTTGGTTGATTAAATACTTAAAAGTAAATGTATGTAAATGAAAATGTAGTACTATTTACTTGTGAGTACTTCTATGTTCACTAAATCTTTTTGCTTATTTCCTGCCATATATATTCACTAACTGTTAGGCACGAATATTTGGGTGGTTGCCTACTGGGATTCATCTCACACCCTATTTGGGTCATCATTTTGGGCCCAAACAAATTATATTGTTTTAGGTCTAGATAAGGGAAAGCTCCCTTCTACTTCAGGTACTTGATTGCTGTGGAGATGGGGAGCATGGGACCAAGTTGAGGCCTGCGATGATTTTGATAGATTTACTCGATTTTATTTTATATTTTGGTTTAGTATTGCATTATAGTATTGTGATTTGTTTTCCTGCCTTCCTAGACATATGTATCATGCATCATTTATATATATCTGTGTGGTCCAGTTGTTTATTACTTCCATTGTTTATTTATTGCATGTTTTATTGCTTATGCTATTGAAATCTGTTTTAATTCTTCTATGTTACTCTAAAAATGACGGCATAGTTTCCCCACTATCACACCCAAGGCCTTCTCTTCGAGTCGAAAACCTTTGGAATTCGGGGAAATTTGCTTGAGTCCATGTGACCAACCGGGTATGGGGTGCCTATGGGTGGCTCCTAGAACCAGGACGTTAAAAAGTGGTATCAGAGAAGTTCTTTTCTTTTTGACCAACTTCTTGGAGCCTATAGCCATGGATAAGAAGGAATAGGTACTTGGTAAAAAGTTGATCCCATGAGTATCTAACTCAGGTATAGGGCAAATCCAATTTACCTTGTTATTGCAATTTTTTCTGGTTTTGCAATTTTACAGTGATTTTATTTTACCAATGGTTGGTTCACAGGTTTTGTGCAATTATTTTTGATATTATTGAGGTTCTATTTCTTTGGAAACCCGATGAGATGAGGGTGTGCCATCTAATGCATCATATATGCACTTGTTAGAGATCACATGTCATGCATTCTTTCTATTCCATTTAGGGTGCATTAGAAATTGCCTGTTGTTGTGATAGAGGTTTTGTTTGATATGCATGCTGTTATGATAGATTCCTTGATAGAATACCTATTTTTGATAGAGTATTGAATTGTGAAAGTTTTTGTTTGAATGAATAGAAAACATTGGTTATTGAGGTGTTATGGGCCATCATGGACAAGAATTTGGTGGATCATTGCACTTTTATTCTTGATTATGACATATATGAGATGCCAAGATTTGATTCATATGGTGTATGGGCCCTCATGGATCAAAATTTGGCACTCAAATGTTCGTTTCTATGCTTTCTGGGAATCTAGAGTAATTTCTAAGAATTACTGTCTGGAAAAACCCATAATACAAGGGGTGTAATGATGAATACACACCATGTGTCCTTATGTTCAGGAAGGAATTGTTTTTCTAGAGTAAATTTAGTGTATTGTATGTACACACCATGTAGTCTCGAATAGTGTCACTGGTTGTGTGGGCAGAGACATGGGGTTGGAAAATCTTTGGGGGAAAATGTCGTGTATAGGTTGTACATGCCATGTTGTGTAGACCATGTGTCCACCTATGTGACTAACAACACGAATGGATAAAACATATATTATACACACCGTGTCAATCTTGAACACACCTGGTAGTGTAACCCATGTATCTGACTGTGTAGCGAACAACACGGGTTGGTAGAAATCCTTCTTTTACACTCTGTGTCTATCTGGAACATGCCATGTATGGTGATCCATGTAACCGACCATGTGATTAACAACACGGGTCAGTGAAGTTCATCTAATACATGCAGTGTATGACACTAACACACTGTGTAGTCTTGTTCTAGGAGAACTGCGTGGCTTTTCCGTGTAAGGGAAATCGGGTAGGGTAAGAGGATTCAAGTACATGTTGTGTGTTAGGACAACACGCAGTGTGTATGCGGTGTTACACGAACATTTTTGGATAAAGTACACGCCCATGTGATGGATTAAGGGAAGACGATGTTTAGGGGTTATACTTTCCATGTATCAATGTTTTGAGAAACTTGAATACTTTCTTTATCCTATTCCCTTATTATATTTATCATTTTTAGTCCTTGATAATATTGATCTAAGGTGTGTGCTTGACCTTGTAGAGTCATGCAACCAAGACTCCCTTCGGTTGTATGCCTATTGTAAGGAAGTGATCAGACATCGGACATGACTGATCAGGAACTACTAGCAGATCCTCCAGTTGTGCCATCCTTGGCCCCAACCGTCATTCTGGACATAGGTGCTGAGGCACAGTTGTGATGGGGATTTATGAGGTTCATACAGACCTTCCAGGGAGTACCAAAACCTATACTATTTATGGTAGAGTTGAGGTGGGTTTTTCAGTAGCAACATCCTCCCACCTTCTCAGGGGATAGAGGACCCCAAGGTGTAGAGTTGTAGTTAGAATCCATGCTTTATATCTTCGAGCATCTGGTGATGCCTCTAGAGAGGAGGGTGAAAATCGCTACTTATATGATTTGAGACTCCACCAAGAGATGGTGGGATGTGATATCACCGGCGGGACGCCGGAAGGTTATGGCGTGGGATGAGTTTCTGCATACCTTCTATGACTACTTCTACCCGGATAATTTGAGGGATGATTTAGCCCAAGAGTTCATGAGTCTAGAGTAGGGTATTCTTTCTATTATGGAGTATTATTCTCTATACATAGAGCTATAGAGTTTCACACTCTTTTTAGGGGTACATGAGTTATTCCCTACATGAATGTTTGAGGATGGTCTAAGGCAAGACATTCGGCCTCAGGTGAACATCTTCAGATTGACTTCCATCACTTCTATAGTCAACCAGGTGCTAATAATGGACCACAATCTGAGGGATTATAGAGATGTGGGCTAGGGCGTTTCAACATCCAGAGTTTGTATTTCTCTGGATGATAGCAGGAAGCACTATAGGGAGTCTTCACATGGAGATCCAAGTAGGAGGGATGCACCTTCAGGGAGACATGTGGTATGCTACCAGTGCAGGAAGGTTAGGAATACAAGGCCACATTACCCAAGAGATCCAGTGGTGTTCTGATCTTGTGGAATGATGGGTCATCATCAATGCTTTTTCTAGTTTTTACCACCGGAAGCTGGTGACAGGGGTTCTTCTATGACTTCAGGTTCAGAAGCAGCACCACGAGTATATCATCAGTCAGGAAACTGGAGTTCTTTCGGCCGTTGTGGCTGAGGTGGAGGTAATTTCCATAGTAGTCAGTTATGAGGTTTTTAGTGACAACAGGGTGGATCAGCTCAGAGTGGTTAGGTAGGGTCATAGGGCTAGAGTGCAGGTCAGAATTTTGTAGTGGAGCAGACCCAATAGGAGAAGGATCCTAGACCCTCTACTATTCGAGGTATTATTCTAGTTTTCCCCATTTTAGATTCTTCTCTTTTCTAAACATGGGATTCCTATAGCCTTATATCTATTTCTAACGTGGAGAGCCTTAGGCTCTGTATTTTTTTCTCTACTGATATCTTGACGCTAGACACTCCGTTGGGGATTAGAATGGCTAGTGTGTGTTAGTGCAAGGAGTGCCCTCTTAAGGTTAGTGGGTGTCACTTCTTATGGGATCTCTATGTCTTGGAGATGACATGCTATGATGTCATTCTCAGAATAGACTGGTCAGTTCTCTTCTAAGTAGTTATCAATTTCTATCACCATAGGGTGAGTTTCACATCCTGAGAGGGTATATATTTTCTTAAAAAGGGCGAATGGGATGTTCAGGTCATTAGAGTGGGATCCGAGCATAATGGGTTGGGAGGAGTTATATCCCGGATTTATAGTTTATATCTGGATGACCAGGGGACTTCACAGAAGGACTTTCCTCCAGTGGTGGATCATTTCAGGGATGTCTTTCCAGAGGAATTTTCACGTTTTCCTTTAGAGATAGAGGTGGAAATTTCTATTGATCTTGTTCCAGGAGTGACACCGGTGTCTATTCCTCCTTATAGAATGGCTACACCATAGTTTCAGGAGATCAATAAGTAGTTAGAGGAGTTTCAAGCAAAGGGTTTCATCTGAACCAGTACTTCTACTTGGGGTTTTCCTATACTATTTTTGAAGAAGGCTGATGGTACCCTTAGACTTTGTGTGGATTATCAGAATTTAACTAGTTAACGATCAAGAAATGATATCCCTTATCGAGGATTTGTGATCTCTTTGATTAGCTTTGAGGAGCCTAGGTATTCTCGAATATTTACTTGAGATATGGTTATCATCAGTTTCACGTTATACCATCTGATATACGTCTTACAACCTTCCGGAGCAGGTATGGTCTATACGAGTATGTGGTTATGTCATTCGGTATTGTCACGACCCGTCCTCGGGGCCCGTGCCGTGACTACCCCAAGCCCGCCTTCCATAGGCCAGGGGCTGGCGACTAGCACCAAGGCGTAAAATCCCAGTAAACAGGGAAGGCATTGCCTTTATAAGTGACAACCACACAGAGTCAGCAAGCGGAAAGTAAAGTGCAGAAAAGTAAAGGGGCCGGAAATACAAGCCCAACTGTAAAGTACAACTGGAAAAGTAAAGTACAGCAACTGAAGAAAAGACGGCGGCCTCGTGTCGTCCACTGGCAATCCCACCTGAAGGGTGGGTACAGATAGCCTCCAGGCTCCTCGGGTCCCACGTCCGCTCCGAGCACGTCCCGCCCAGTGGTCCACCTCCAGGTACCGTCCTGCTCCACGCCCAACCGCGATCAGCGCTGTCCGTCGTCTGCAACCAACACCACGAAGTGCGGGCATAGCCCGTGCAGGGGTGAGTACAACTACTCAGTAAGGACCCCGAGACCCCCGAAGGTCTCCCGAAATCCACAAAGGATATAGCACAAAAGAAAGATGCAATCACGAAGTAACATCTGACTCGACTTAGGTATATGCCCATACATATACCTAAGTCCCCAATTCTAGCTCTGCTCACGAGCTCAAGAACAACTCAATCCACAAAGGAAAGCAAGACCCAAATCCACAAAGGAGAGTAAACAGTAAATCCACAAAGGATGGTTCAACACAATCCACAAAGGAGAGTAACATAAGATTCAGCTCAACCAGGTATACTTTTTCAGATGACGTCAAGACGATCACTGATCCGTCTAAGTCGTCGGACCCACGAAGGATCGATAGGTACTAACCCCCGCAGAAGACCCACACAGGATCGGGCTCACACAGAACCTGTAGGCAGTGGCTCACACAGAACCAGTAGGCAGTGGCTCACACAGAACCGGTAGTAGGACCCACATAGGATCGGGCACTGATCCGCGTAGGATCGCTGAGTGCAGTAGTCGACGCAGTCCACTGAGGTCCCTGCACAGTCGTCGCTGCAGTCCACGAAGGATCTCTGCTCTGCCGTCGTCGCAGTCCACTGAGGATCTCTGCTCTGCCGTCGTCGCAGTCCACGGAGGATCTCTGCTCTGCCGTCGTCGCAGTCCACGGAGGATCTCTGCTCTGCCGTCGTCGCAGTCCACGGAGGATCTCTGCTCTGCCGTCGTCGCAGTCCACGGAGGATCTCTGCTCTGTCGTCGAGGTCACAGCCAGCGCTAGGGTTCCCGCACGTAGCGAGCTCGTTCAGGAGGGTCCGCTCCACGAGCCGAGGGGCTGATACATCAACTGACACGTAGTCCGAAGTTGATGTATCCAAAAGTTCCGTATCGACAACAGGATCTCAACGCGACAGACGGCGCGTCAAACGGACGCCCGGTCTGAGAGTTATTGGCATTTTCGTCCCAGGGGCCCGGTTGGTTTTTAGGGCAAAACCAACCCGACCGTACTCCGCCTGTATCCGATCCTCGGGCGGAGTATGCCAAAAGTTCCGTCTCACTTAGAGGAAACTACCACAGCTGACGGTACGTCGATCGGACGTCCGTAGCTCAAGTTATGAGCGTTTCCGCTCCGAGGGCCCGGTTGGTTTCGTGTACGAACCAACCCGGCCGAACCCAAAGTCTTCCGAAACCTTGAGTATAATATACCGAAACGACCGTCTCGATCCAAGGATCGCGTAGCCGCTGACGGTTCGTCAATCGGAGGTCCCAGGCCCAAGATATGGGCGAAAGACCGTAGGGGGCCCGAAACGGGGGTACTGGGCCCGGGGCGACCCGGCCCGAACCCCCCCCTGGGGTCGGCCGAACCGGGTCGGCCCGAACCGGGTCGGCCCGACCCGGCCCGAACCGGCTCGGCCGGGTCCGGTCCGGCCTGGGCGCGGCCCGGCCGACCGGACCGGCTCGGCTTCGGCCGAGCGGCCGAAGCGCTGCCGCCGCGGGTCAAACCCGCGGCTTTGGAGAAAACGCGGCCCGCGCGGGCCGCGTGCTGGAAGGCCGGACCGCGGACGCGGTCCGGCGGCTCGCCGCCGCCGCGGCTCGGCCGCGGCGGACTCCTCCGGCGGCGCGCCGGGCGCCGCCGCCCCCGGTCGCCGGCGCCGCCGCGCCGGCGACCCGCGCCGCCGCCTCCTTCCGCGGGCCGCCGGAGATGCTCCGGTGGCCCGATTTGCCTCCCGTCTGCGCCGTTGTTCCTCCCGGGATGCGTCCTCCACTGCGGAATCAACATATGGCCCTTGCGTCGCGCTTTTGCCGTCGCTCGCCAAATCCGCACACAAAGGAAGATCGACGGAGGGTTGCCGGGTCTTGTTCGTTAGACCCGCACCCTCCGCGTTAGTCATAATCAACGGGAGAAACAGGAAAGAAACCAATCAACAATTTTAAATAAATTAAAATTGTTTCGTGATCGGGTTCTATATTTCAAAAGAATAAACACGGGATTTTAAAAAGAATTCCAACATCCCTTACCTTGTCGTTGCCGAACGGGGGATCGTCGCGGGATTTGCTCGTCGCGGAAGATGGAGATCGCCGCGTCGTCGCGGAATCGCTCGTCGCGTCGCCAATCTCCGGATCAAGATCAACGGATTTAATTAGTTTAAATCCGTTGATATTGAAAATAAAAAGGGAGAAGAAAAGATCTGATTCTCACCTTTGTTGCCGAACGAGGGTCGGCCGCGGAAGAAGAGGCGTCGCCGAAGAACGTCGCGGGTAGATCTCGTCGACGTCGCAGATCTTGGTGTGCGTCGTCGAATTCCGGTCGCCGGCGTTCTTCGCGTTCTTCGCGTTCTTCGCGTTCTTCGCGTTCTTCGCGGAGAGGGTGGAGGAACGAAGATTCTTTCAAATCCTTTCCAAGGATTTTTAGGTTGGTCTTATTTTATAAACATGCCAACACGAAACCGGTTAAGAAACGATCCATCAATTCGTTGAATTAATTCAACGAAAGAAACGACCCATTTAATTCACGAAGAAACAGTCCATTTAATTCACGAAATAAACCGCCCAATTAAATGGTCTGTTAAGAATTAAAGAAAACGCGTCGGTTGACTTTTCAGTTACTTTGACGGGTTTTCGCGGGTGCGTTACTTAGCGAAAGAAACGGCGGGGGCTCGTGCGGGTCCCACCGCACAAATATCCTACCAAGGGGTAGGATATTTCTGGATAGCATCCTATCCAGTTCAACTCAGTTCAAGCCGTCTTTAAGTGACTTCAAGTGGCTTCCAAGCAGCTTAAGTGAAATAAAATAAAGTTGTCGCACAAACTTTATTTTATTTCTGACTTAAAGCCGTAAAATTTAAAAACCACGTCTGAGCAAACGCAACTCCGGAAGAGGCGTTTCTAAGCAAATACCGGCGCTGCGATTTCATCGGTGCCCTCAGAATTCGATTCCGGGCACCGGTTCAAAAGATAGAAAAACCCGCTCGTCCGTTCACTGAACGTACCCGAGCCAAACTTCGGAAATTGATTCCGGGCACACCGGGCCTCGGAATCAGGTGCCGTCTGAAGCTGCGTTCTTGTAAAATTCCAAAGAAAATTAAGAAAAAAAAATTTCCTTGAAATTTGCGGGTCTTTACATTACTCCCACCTCAGGGCTTTACGTCCCCGTAAAGATACATCAAAAACTAGGGGAACAAATGGGGGTACTGAGCACGCATCTGAGCCTCCCGCTCCCAAGTGCTCTCCTGGAGGTTCCCGTGCTGCCATCTGATGCGCACAAGAGGAATCGACCGCCCACGTAGGACCCGCTCCTGTCGATCCTCGATCTCCACTGGGACCTCCGCAAAAGTCGCCCCATCGTCCACGTCCAGCTCCCCAAAGTCGATGATGTGCGTCGGGTCGTGCACGTATCTCCTCAGCTGAGACACGTGGAAGACGTCGTGCACCCGGTGCAACTGAGGTGGTAGAGCCAGGCGATAAGCCACCTCTCCTATCCTGCTGAGGACCTGGAAAGGCCCGATGAAGCGGGGAGACAGCTTGCCGCCTCGGCCAAATCTCCGTAAACCACGTCGAGGTGAGACACGCAAAAAGACGTGGTCGCCATCCTCGAACTCTAGTGGCCTCCGCCTCCTGTCAGCATATGACTTCTGCCGGCTCTGAGCTGTCCTCATCCTCTCCTGGATGATCTGGACCTTCTCTGTCGTGGCTCGGACCATCTCTGGTCCCACGAGTGCTGACTCCCCAGGGTCTGTCCAGCACAACGGTGATCTGCAGGGTCTGCCGTACAACGCCTCGTATGGTGCCATCCCGATGGTGGAGTGGTAGCTGTTGTTGTACGCGAACTCCACCAAGGGTAGGTGGTCCTCCCAGCTGCGACCAAAGTCGAGAACACATGCACGGAGCATGTCCTCGAGTGTCTGTATGGTCCTCTCCGTCTGACCATCCGTCTGAGGGTGGAAGGCTGTGCTCAGATGGAGCCGCGTCCCGAACGCCTCCTGCAACCCCTTCCAAAGCCGGGAAGTGAAACGAGCATCTCGATCGGAGACGATAGACGATGGCACACCGTGAAGCCGTACGATCTCCTGGACGTAAAGACGTCCCAAGCTCTCTACTGAGCCCTGCTCTCTGATGGGTAAGAAGTGTGCCGACTTGGTGAGTCGGTCGACAATCACCCAAATGGAGTCGTGACCTCTGGAAGTGCGTGGAAGTCCAGTCACGAAGTCCATAGATATGCCGTCCCACTTCCACTCCGGGACCTCCAAGGGCTGTACCAAGCCTGCTGGTACCTGATGCTCAGCCTTCACCTGCTGGCAGGTGAGGCATCGTGAAACGAACTCTGCCACAGCTTTCTTCATGCCCGGCCACCAGTGCTGTCGTCTGAGATCCTGGTACATCTTCGCCACTCCGGGATGTACCGCCAAGGGAGAAGTGTGAAACTCTCTCAGCACCTCCTCTCGTAAAGCGACTGGTACGAAGGTACGTCCTCTGAAAAGGATGTCGTGCTCTGCTCCAAGGGAGAAACCATCAGGCGCCTGACCTGAGGATATCAGTGCACGCCGGGTCTCACAGTCAGCGTCCCCACGCTGAGCCTCTCTGACCCGCTGTAGAAGTGGAGGAGAGACTGTGAGAGACTGAAGAAAGGCTGTTCCGTCTCTATCCACGAAGGATATCTGCAAGGAGGCTAGCTGCTCCGTCGCCTCCTCAAGCAGCTGAATGCCCGTCCTCCTGCTGAGGGCATCGGCTACCACGTTCCCCTTCCCAGGAGTATAGACTATCTCAAAGTCATAGTCCTGGAGGAACTCAAGCCATCTCCGCTGTCTCAGGTTCAGGTCCTTCTGAGAGAAGATATACCTAAGACTCTGGTGGTCAGAAAAGACTGTGAAGCGCTCGCCCATCAGATAGTGCCGCCAAGTCTTCAGAGCGAAGACCACTGCTGCTAACTCCAGGTCATGAGTGGCGTAGTTCTGCTCATGCGGCCTCAACTGACGTGATCCGTAGGCGATCACGGCCCGCTCCTGCATCAGGACGCACCCGAGTCCAGTCCCTGATGCGTCGCAGTAAACTACGTACCCAACTCCCTCCTCAGGCAACCTCAAGATAGGTGCGCTGGTCAATCTCTGTCTCAGCTCCTGGAAGCTCTGCTGACATCTGTCTGACCACACGAAGGGTTTCCCCTTCTTCGTCAAGGCTGAGAGTGGTGCTGCAACTCTGGAGAAGTCTGGCACGAATCTCCGATAGTATCCCGCTAGGCCCAAGAAGCTCCGCACCTCTGTCACGCTCTTGGGTGGCTCCCAAGCTAGCACTGCCTCGATCTTCGCGGGATCCACTGCAACTCCCGCCTCAGAAATGACGTGCCCCAAGAAATGGACCTCACGTAACCAGAACTGGCATTTTGAGAGCTTGCCATAAAGCTGGTGCTCTCGGAGTGTGTCTAGCACAACTCGCAGGTGGTAGGCATGCTCCTCCTCAGTCGTCGAGTATACCAAAATGTCGTCAATGAAGACAACGACAAATCGGTCGAGGTATGGCTGGAAGATCCTGTTCATGAGGCTCATGAACACCGCTGGAGCATTGGTTACGCCGAACGGCATAACCAAGAACTCATAATGGCCATACCGACACCTGAAGGCCGTCTTCTGCACGTCCTCGTCTCGAACTCTGAGCTGATGATAGCCTGACCGGAGGTCTATCTTCGAGAACCACCGCGCTCCCTTGAGCTGATCGAAGAGGTCATCAATCCGTGGCAGCGGATACTTGTTCCTCACTGTCACCTGGTTCAGGCGACGATAGTCGACACAAAGTCGCAAGTTCCCGTCCGCCTTTTTGGCGAACAAAATCGGGGAAGCCCAGGGTGAAACACTGGGTCGGATAAACCCCTTGCTCTGCAAGTCCTCCAACTGTACCCGCAGCTCTCGAAGCTCGGCGGGGGCCATCCGATATGCTGGAGTAGATATCGGGGCTGTCCCGGGGTACAAGTCGATGTAAAAGTCTACCTCTCTACGAGGAGGTAGCCCTGGAACGTCGTCGGGAAAGACGTCCACGTACTGGTCCACCACTGCAGGAAAAGCCGGACTCCGCACGTCCACTGCTCCTAGGATGAGGCTAGCCAACTGATGTGAGATGGGCTGCACTCTCCTCCGCGGAAGTCCATCCTGTGCTGCAAAGGTTCCCTTCTCGCCGGTGAAGGTAAACCTGCTCCCGTCGGTACGAACACATCGTACCTTGCGCCTAAAACAGTCGATCTGGGCATGAACCGTGGATAGCCAATCCATGCCCAAGATGACGTCGTAAGGCCTCGACGCCGCTACAAGGAGATCCCAGCCGAAGCTCTCGCCTCCTAGAGTAAGCTCACACTGCCGGCACCAGTGCGTAA